>JAOEHY010016374.1:0-42048 GCA_025447955.1 Psilopsiagon aurifrons | reverse complement strand
ACCTGGCCTTGAACACTGCAGGGATGGGGCAGCCACAGCTTCTCTGGGCACCCTGTGCCAGCGCCTCAGCACCTTCATAGGGAAGAGCTTCTGCCCAAGAGCTCCTCTCCTCTGGCAGTTAAAGCCATTCCCCTTGGCCTGTCCCTACAGGCCCTTGGCCAAAGCCCCTCTCCAGGTTTCCTGTAGGCATCAACTTAAAGGCGTCTGAAAACACTCTTCCAGAGAAGCACATTTCCCGTTTCGGTTTTTCGCATTCGGGATCAGCCATGTGCGGCTCTAAACGCGCCCCCCCCCGCTCCGCGCTGAGGGTTTATTTCTCACAGGCGCGGAGCTTTGGAGCAGAGAGCTGCTGTGCGCGCAGGAGGTTGTGCCTCCCTTTCGGGCCGTGATCCCCGCGCCGATGCTGTCACACTGCACCCAACAAGCACAGCACAAATGACCTAAACAAACACCTCCATCGAGGGTCATTATCGGCACAACAGCTGCTGCTGCAGCTCGGCCATTAAAGCGGGGCAATAAGAAAGCCCCGGCGAGCAGGGGAGGCAGCGCTTTGATGCTGATGTGGGAACCAGCGGCAGTGCTGTGGTTTTCAAGCGCCTTTCATCTCCCTCTTTTGTAGGAGGCCTCCTACAAACCAGCTTGTCTAACGCGATTTCCTTACACGGGCACGAATTGAAGATGGAGCCCTGTTTTTCCCTTGATATTTCCCCCAACAGGTATGATCTGAGGAAACACGGTTTTAATGAGCCCCAGTGCTTTTAAAAATACATCTGTATTGTGTAAACACCCTCAAAAGCTTATCCCTGTATCTAAAGCTCTGTATTTACAGTACGTACCTATCCCTCTACCTACAGATTTATCCAGACACATACACAGCACAAACGCTGCAATGGGATCTCACCTTTGCTCTTCTCCTGGCCAGTATGTGATTATAAATAAATGCCACATTAAGACATCCAATTGCTTTTCACCCCAAAGCCAACAGATTCACTGTACTCAGTGAATGCAGCCGGTTCTGGACTTGAGAATGACCCATTGGCAAAAGAAAGGCTTGCTGGTGGGAAGGGGACAGTGTGCGTCCTCCTTTCCTGCTTCATCAGCTCATTCTGGGTGCAACAAAAAGGATACTGACCTTTTCCCATGATATCCTGATAACTGCTCCAGCCTTCGGGGTGCAGGCAACCATAAACACAGCCCTGCCTCAGGGGCCTGCAGTAAAGGCATCATTCTCCAAGTTTAGAAGCAGAGAAAACGGCTGAAGGAGCCTTTCTCTTAAGAGTATCAGTACACCATGCCAGGTCAGCCAAGCTGGGCAAGCGGAGCTCTATTTATTTACTCAGTTGCTGTGATTGTTCAAAGTACCCACATTCACCCATGTGTGTGTAATTGGAGAGAGGCTACACCTTGGCTGAATTTGGCTCCTTTTGCACATTCTTCAGGGGGTGATTTGGGCTGCAGTAACGATTCCTCCATCAGGGTTCAAGCAGCTGTTCTGTGCAAACACAGACAGCCTGGAGGGAAAAGCAGCACAGAGTAGCAATTTCTGGGTGTCCCATCTAATTGAGCAGGAATAATGAAAACAAAGCATAAGAGCACCAAGCCCTCCAGCGTGTAAACAAATGGCTCAGGTGCAGGGATTCCTCATAGCCTCCACCATAGGAATAGCTGGGGCTGATCTTGTGCTGCACAAACACTTCGGAACCATCCTGTGGGACTGGCAGGAGCCTGTGGGTCATGAATGTAAGTCATGGAGGGCTAAATGCTTCAAAACTAAACTGTGCCTCCTTTATTGCTTAAAAAACCCCTTTTCTGACTTCTAGTCCAGACAACTCTGTGGCCAGTTTATTGGTATCTTCATGTGATAATACAGACCTTGTTTTTGCTTCTTTTCCTGGTATTTAGCCCCCTCTTTTCTCATTCTGCCCCTCTGACCCATCCTCATGGAAAATTACAGTCATCCTCCTCATAATGAGCCACATGTGTTCAGTTGCCTCTTGCAACCTCGCATTGTTTTGCACGTCTTTAAAACCCCTCTTTTTTTAATCCATTCCAGCCCTAATTCCTGCCTGGACCATGAGCGATTCGTGTTGCACACTAGACCAGACAGGAGAGAGTCTTCTGCTGCCTGATGTTGGCATGAGCATCCCCATCTCGCTGGCATGCCACGGGCACAAGTGCTGGGATGTGTATGTGTGGGAAAAGCCTGGAAGGATGGGACTGCGTGGGAACACAGCTGGATGTTCCCAGATGTGATCCATGGCCAGCACATGTGCGAGTTGTGGTGAAGGCAGGCACACTCCATCTAGTGTATCCCAGATGGGATGCGGCGGACACAACTGCGGGGAAGAGCACGTCTCAGGAAACCCCCCCAGGGTACCCCCCTTTGGGGTACATCGATGCTCAGCCCCATTTTGCAGAGGGAAGAGGGATTTGTCCTCAGTTGAAATCCCCCTTCCCATGGAGTTTGCCGCCAAAGGCACTGCGTTTCGCTGCTGCAGGGTAGCACATGGAATGCCACTGCTGTAGCACCAGCTTCTGAGCCGCATGTGTCTGACAGCCCCACATCCATCCAGGGCTGGACACCGGGTACATGCACGCACATGCCTGCTCCTTCCCCAGCCATGGAGTGGAAAATACCAGCATTCCAGGAGTTACCATGAGGAGGTCCATGGCTTGGCTATTTATATCCAGTTATTTGGGGACTTTGCAGCTGCATTTGGACTAGAGAGAGTCCCTGTGGGGAAAAGAAAGAATCAAATTACCTTAAAAACCTTGAGTGCAGCAAGGACAGCAAACGTTTGTGTGGTGTTTGTGCCCGGAGCAGTGTTAGTAAGACCTTCCCTCCGGTGCTGGTGCCCCTCGGATGGCTCCTCAGTTCCTACCTGTGCAACCACCAGCTCTGAGCCCAGCCATGTGCCCAGCACCGTGTGTGAAGGAGGGAGCACAATACATAACTCTTAACACCCCTCATAGGCTGTTTCCATAGGCACTATATAATTAGAAGCACGTGGCCACTTTTTGTCTTTGGCTGTGTCATCAGCCAGAGAATGCTCCTAAAAACCTGATCAGAAAGCAGTTTTAAGGTGATGGAATGCAGATGAACATGTGCAAGTGGTGTTCCTTAAGACAACTTTTCAATGATTAACCTTTCGATTCAATGATTACCCATTAGATCCCGACCTAATGGCAGAGGCCTGGAGGACATCAGAGCATCCACAGCACAGGTAAAGCGGAGCCTCTCCTGCCTTGCTCAAATCAGACCTCTGACACTGATGGGAGTTTTGCACAAGTCAAGGAGAGTTTCGTTGTGCAGAGCCCTGCTCCGAGCTTTGACACAGAGAACAAGCTGTTGGGAAGGGGCAGCCCTGAGAGACAGTGGGTATCGAGCCCAGATTTGAACCAATCCACAACAAAACCACCAAGTTCCAGTTTTAGTAAAATCTAGATGCCCAGAAGCATCATTTATTGCAAATCAGTTAACCAAAAAAAATACATCATTTTTGCAAACTACAACTTTGCATGTAGATAACTTTATTACAGAAGATATCTTTTCTTAAACTACACTCTAGTTTATAAAACATAGGAAGATTCAACACCACGGGATGTTTGTATCACTCATATTAGGCATGTCACAATAACAATGGTCTGAAATGTTCACTAAGGTGAGTGCTCAGCAAGGCACTGTGCCTTGAGAAATATCCATTTGATTTGGTGTTCTAAAAAGGAACGAGGAAAAGGAACCCTTTCCTTAGGTTTTCTTGATTCACTGCTCTCTAGTTGCCTGTCCCATACACATATCCAGTCTTAGGGTGTCTGCTTGCCTTTGCACCCAAGTGAGTGATATTCCAACACCTCTCTAAGGCGATATATTTATGATATATTTAAGACTCGTTCATTTAGATTTTTGAAACAAAATCCACCTTTTCTTTAAAAAAACCAAAACGTATTTACAAACATTAAATCTGCCACAGGCTTATACTATATTTTACATGATACACAGGAAGAGTGCACACCAATATAAAAGAGATGCATCACTCCAGACTAACAAGAACAAAACGTCAGCGTTTCACGGCACAGGCTTGGCTGTGCTCTCCTTCACCCTCCTGTTGAACCAGTCCAGCATCCCAGCACCGGGCCCCCAGCGATGGCACTGCCAGAGGCGCTGGGCTCGGGCAAGCACCGGCGGTGGCAGGGTTAGAATGCTGTGTGATCTCACTCAGGCTGTCTGCACGGACAGACAAACCTTCCTTAAAACAGGCAGGCCATCCTTAAAATAAGGATGTGCTTTACAAGTTCATAATGGCATTTATTTCTTAAACAGTTACTCGAATGCAAACACAAGAACTAAAAAACAGTAAAGATATTCAAAGTGAAATGAAGTCTCCTTTGTGTGTGAACGGCACAGTTACGGGCTTGCTCTCCTAAAGGTTTCGCAAATACTCTTCTTTTTTGGTGGGGGACAGTATTTGCGTTTTGTGCTTTGTTGGGGTGTTTTAGCTTAGAACCTCTTCTGACAGGTCTATAATCCCGATTTGTCTCTTTTTTTAGCTCATAAAAATCATTTAAATATATATATTTTTATATATATATAAAAACAAGAGAGAACAAACATTCCTATTATCAAGGCAAATGTACAACTATATAATACTGAAATTTAAACCAAGGTTCATGACTGGTACCATAAAATGTCCTCTCATACAACAGCAAAGGAACCATTTTAAAGTACGTTCCAAAATCCCTCCATACTTAATTTGTTTCCCCAAAAAGTGGTGGTTTTACTTAATTTTTCCTTCCCCTTTTTCACCTCTTTCTGAGTTGAAAAACAATAACTTAATGGCATTTCAGAATCACAAACCGCCGCTGATAGCTTTACAGAGACCTCTCCTCTGGAACCAAACACAATGAACCCCCAGAACAAAAGAGAACGTCCTATAGAAACCTAATTTTTCGATTGCTTGAGACACAACTGGTGTCCCACATTGAGTTCTTAACAATAGAACATATAAATAAAAAGGCAGTGTTTTCATGTCAAATAAAAAGTACATAAATAAATACTAAAAAAAAAAAAAAGGAATTAATTTGTCTTTTCACTTTTTTTCTTTTTATAAAAACACATTTAAAAAAGGATCCTTTGATAAAAGCATCCAAAGTCCTTTGAAGAAAGGTCTCCCTCCAGCTTCGACCTCCCCCTGCGCGTCAGCGTCTCTGAATCACCGCCTTTCACTTGAAGGCTTCGGGGATGTGTCCCATCTGTGACTGCATACTCGTGGGAGGGCTGGAGATGCCCTCGGACCAGTCGGACACGTTGGAGTGAGGAGACGAGCTGGACCACTGGTCCGGCGACTCAGGAGACGGCGTTAGGAAAGGGTGGTCGGGCACCTGGAGCTGGTGGCTGGGGGTGTTGTCCAAGGGGGAGGAATAACTGTGCTGGGAAGGTGGGGTTAGAAACTGCGTGGTGGTCATGGGCTGGGCGAGGGAGGACGGCAGAGATGTGGGCAGCATCTGGGACTCCTGCGGCAGGATGGTGTGCACCGCCATGGCGCTGCTGCTCACCGGCTGCATGTCGGGCTGGCTCAGCTCCGTACCAAGGAAATTCTGGCCCATGTGGCCGCTCGCGTTGGAGCTGGGGTTGTGGTGCTGCTGCGGCACTGGCTGTGGCGTGGGCTGCTGCTGCGCCTGCTGCTGCGCCTGCTGCTGCGGCTGCAGGTTTTGCTGCTGGAGCTGTTGCTGCTGCATCTGCTGGAGCTGCTGGCTCTGCATCAGGTGGGGCTGGGAAGCCAGCCGGGTGCTGGGCATGGCTTGGTAGCTCATCATCTGCGACAGGCTTGTGGTGGGCAAGCCGTTGTGCAGGGAGGTCATCATGCCGTGCTGGAGGTTCTGCGTCTGCTGGTGCGCCCCGGCTGGCATGTTGCCCCGCATGGGGTTGTACTGGTTCTGCACCATGCCGTTCTGCAGCCGGGTGAGCCAGTCACACTGCCCGTTCAGCCCCGATGCCCCGCCAACAGAGAAACTCATCGGGGCATTGCTCATCACGGTGCTGGGGCTGGAGACCGGGAGGTGCGAGAGGCGCGGTGGCACCGCATCGAAGCCCATCCTGCTGGAGCTTCCCATGGCCATATCCTGCTTCCCTGCCATGTTGAGGTGATTGATGCTCATGTGGGCATCAGCCATGCCTGGCAGATGGTTCAGAGGCATGGAAGGGGACTGCTGAAACGGGGAGGTCATCAATGGAGGAGAGGCAACATCGGACAGGTACCCATGGGGTGACTCCAGGGAGTCCACTGGAGACAACACACTGGCGTTGTCAAGCAGACACCCTTTGCCATCTTGTGACTTTTTCCTCCGGGCTTTGAGGTCTTTGGCATCCTTGCCATTGCAGCTCAGGCCCTTGGTACTCGGCTTCCTGGCTTTCTTGCCCTGCACAGCAGGCTTCAGGTTGCTGATGTAGCTGTTGGGGGAGCAGAGCGGTGGGGACAGTGTGGGGGCTCCCAATGGGCCGTTGTGCAGCGGAGGGCTCCGCACCAGGTTGTACTCATCCAGCAGCCTCACGATGTCGTGGTGCATGCGCTCCTGTGCGATGTCCCGTGGGAGCCGATCCATGTGGTCCGTGATGTCCCGGTTGGCAAAATGGTCCAGCAGGACCTTGGCGGTTTCGTAGCTCCCTTCTCTGGCTGCGAGGAACAGTGGGGTCTCCTCCTGGAAACCCAGCAAAGACAGTCAGGTGTAAGTTCACAGGTTCTACTGGCTAACACTGTGCTGAGCTCCACACCAACACCACGAGGTTGGGTGGCAGAGATGGTCATTACCACCTCTCCTCCACTGCTGTTTTTTCCTACCCTGCTGTCCATGTCCTTATACTGATACCAGACCTTACAAATGACCCAGAACATGCAGGGAGATAGCCACAAGAACACTGTTATTACACTGCTCACCAAGCACTGCATGGCCCCTCAACATCACTCACAGGACCAAATCCCACATGCTGCTTTGCTGCTGTGACACAGTAGCACAGGGTGCCCAGAGAAGCTGCGTCTGTGCCATCCCTGGCAGTGTTCAAGGCCAGGTTGGACGGGGCTTGGAGCGACCTCATCTAGTGGAAGGTGTTCCCTACCTGTGGCAGGGGTTTGGAACTGGATGAGCTTGAAGGTCCTTCCATCCCAAACCATTCCATGGTTCTATGATTCTGTGTAATCCAGTAGCTTCATTCGCACCAGAACAATCAAATCAGTCTCAGTGACAGTGTTGTATTTTAGGCAAAAGATTACCATGTAACGGACTTCCCAAATGGTTCTTTCCTTGCATATATCAGCCCAGGAGACCCCTACCTTATTGTTCTGCATATCCTTATTGGCACCATTCTTCAGGAGAACTACTGCAGCTTCAACATTATTCACAGCAGCTGCCCAGTGCAGTGCTGACTTGCCTACAGAGGAAGACCACGAAATACAACACACATTAGTGAATAGTAAGAGTAACATCGAGCAGTTCTCTCCTCCCACCTCTGAGGAAGTCTGTTTTAGATGCCTGCACTACCTAGATCATCCACAGCATTGACGTCTGCATGGCAGTTGATGAGATCGTCCAGCATGCCCTCCACAGCCAAGCGAGCGGCCAGGATCAGAGGAGTGGTCCCGTCATGCATTCGGGCATCAAGATCTGTTGCCCTGTTCCTTATCAGGATCTGCCACAAGAGCCAGAATCACAGGCGTTAGGAGGGACAGGGAGCTGCAGGTACCCAGCTCTCAGGATCTGCAACACCCTTTCCAGGGGGCTCCAGTCGCCACTCACAGTCTGGGGTGTGCATCAGAGGGTAACTATGGGGTTGTTGCTTTGCTGTGCCCTGCCCTGGGACCACAGGGACTCCAGTTTTCAAGACTTCCACCCTGCACCTTGCTGCAGACCCTGCGATGCGCTCAGTGTCTGACTGACTCGATGCACACCAACGCTTTCCCCAGTAAACCCCAAGAAGAGGTGAAAGCATCAATTACCTGGAAGACTCCCTGGGCATCGGCAGAGACGGCGGCGTGCAGGGGGGTCCTGCCCATGTTATCCTGGATGTTGGCATCGGCGCTGGCTTCCAGCAGGCGCTTGGCAGCGTCCGAGCGGGAGTACCTGGCAGCCAGGTGAAGTGCTGTCTCGCCGGTGCGGTCAGTCTGGTTGTGCAGGCTGGCGCCTTGGTAAATGAAGTCCGAGATGACAGCAGGGGCATCGTCCTCCTCTTCGCTATTGCCCGTCTCCAGCCCTCCTCCGCTGCACGAGGCGATCATGAGCGGGGTGAAACCATCTGAAAAGCGCAAGGGAACTCGGTGAATAAAGGCTTTTGACCCCATCAGCAAGGTGTTCTGCCTGCAAGAGATGCTTATTCTCAGGGGTGCATCAAGACGAGCTCCTGACTGGTTCTAAACATCAAACGTGAATATCCTCCCTCTGACAGGGATCTGAAATTCCTTAGTGGTAACTCACTGCTCGCTGCTTTTCCTATTTCATCTGTTAGAGCTTGCACACTCCGACATATGAGGTGCAATTTATATGGAAGACTGCTGAAAGCAAACACGAGTATGGTACAGCACAGCCTTAGATATTTTCACTCTTTCAGAGCACAGTTTCACAGATGTGGCGAAGACCAAATGTCTGTAATAATATAAAAGCCTATTAGCTATTGATAGAGTTAAAAACCTAAAAAGAAGATTGTGAAACGTGCAGTTTGGAGGGAGGAGAGGAATCTCTGAGTGGCAGAGAGACAAGCTGGATGATTTAATAGGTGCTTCTATATTCCCTAATTTCCATTTCAGTGATTATAGAAGAGATCTCGTGGAAAGTGAAACGTGACCAGGTCCATCTCTAAATCACGCACAACAGCAGCCGTGCGATGCAAAGGACTGACAGCAACTCAGTCCTAGCAATAAAGGTTGGGCTGTCTGGGACTGCAATAGGTAAGGGGGTATTTCAGCTTCCCTGCCAAGCAGTGCAGAAGGGAAAGGAGTCACCTTACCAGGGCCTCTGACGTTGACATCCATGCAGTCCGCATCTATCTCTCCCTGCGGGGGGGTAGGTGCCATGGAGGAGATGCGCAGGTCCGCAGCATCCAGGTGCTGCTGGGTCCACTGCCTGTGATCCGTCTGGTCATCCGTGTCGGGCAGCATCGCCTGCTCCTCGAACTGGGGAATGACAGCGGGAAGTGAGCACAGAGCAGAGCACACGAGGAGGGGGAAGCTCTGTGAGTTTCAGAGGCGTGTTTGTCACACACAGGGTGCGAAGGAGGCGGCAGCAGCAACACACACACACAGCCCGGGTCCCGAGGGTCCCTCTGCTCTGCTGCTTTCCACAGCACCCTGCTCCTTCCATGGCAAAACCCAGCCAGTGACTACTCGCAGCATAGAAAGGCGATGTGGCTGTGAGCTTACCCTGAACTTCTTGGTGTCCAAGGTCTCCTCATCACCCCACTCATTTTGGTTGTCATCCATCAGCGTGCCATCCGAAGCATTTTTGAGGGGCCTTTAAAAAGGAAAACACAGAACATCAGCTCCTCTGCAGGCAGCGCTCTGTGACGGCTCTGTTCATCTACATGCACAAGCTGAGAAGAATCAAGAAGGGAATTTCCAGGTTTCCCTCCTGTGATTTTTCCCGAGCGCAATTGGAGCATTTGAAAACCCCCTCTAGGTGGGAACACTCTTTTCCCCATGCAGAACTTTAAGAAACCTGCTTTTTCTCCTCCCCACCGCACCAATTTGATGCCCTAAAGAGCAAAACTCTGCTGGGCTCTTTCAGAAGAGCCCCGAGCAGCCCCGCTGCACTGTGTTTTAATGGGTTAGCAAGCAAATTACTCACTTCAGTCCAACAGAATCCTCCCCGAGTGGTTCCCGTCGCTTCTTCTTGCTCGACTCTGTCACTTTGAAGCCTTCAGGGAACCAGAGCTGCCCATGCTCCCTGCGCCGCTTGCGAGACACCAGCACTCCCACTCCGATGAAAGCAAGCAAGACCAGCACAGCCACCCCCACCACGTACATAGGATACAGCTGGGAGTTCTTCGTGGGCTCGGCTGTTTCACCTACAAAACAGTGGGGCACAAAGAGGTGCTGAGACATTAAGCTGCATAGCAAACCAGTGACGGAGTGGAAATGAAGGGAAAATTAGTTAATAGAGGTACCTAAGTCTGGTCTAAATCAGCCCCCCCAAAATAAGGTCATTTTATACGCTATTAATCAGAATTGCAAACCATCGGCAGATTCTCGGCTGCACAAGCCAGGCTGCACCAGGAGACGGCTTCACTTTTTTCTCCTTTAAGGAAAAGGATTAGTGAACTTCAAATCATTGCGCTCGCATTGAGCTGTTAAGACAAAAGGATTTAGGGGGGATTTTCAAGATACAAACTTCAACGCCTTGCATGTCACTGATTGATCAGAGCTGGTTGGGTTTTCTTTGCTTTTTTTTTGGTAACTTTTATAGTGATAATGATTTTGAAATAAACCTGGAATGAGCCAAAAAATAAACTGGATTCGCAATTTTCTGAAGAAGAGACTTCAAGCAAAAGACCCCAAAACAACAAGGTGGTTAAAACCAGGTCAAACACAGGCAGCTGACAGGTAACCCAGCACGGGTGAGGCAGGGCAGAGTTTGGGCTGGCTCTCCTCCCCAGCTGACCAGACATACTTACTCTTAACAGCTTCTATTTTGTAGGGTATGTTCAGGTTGCCAAGAGAGGCCAAGGCCCCCAGGAATGCTGCCACATCGGTGGCACTCTGGAAGCACTGGGAAGACGATTGGATGCACTGGCGGTTATCGATTTCCAGGTAGACGATGGATCTGTGCGAGGAGAGTCAATGAGAGACAGGGAGCAATGAGCACACTGTGCAGACAGGCGAGCCCTGTCTCCCCTCTTTAACCCACCATCAGTGGGAAGTAGAAGGTGGGAACCCATCTCCTTGCTTCCCTGTGGTCAAGCCCTGCAGCTCCACACACTCCAAGTCCATTGGATTTGCCTCAATGAATGCTATGAAATCAAACTCCTTATCTACAGGAATGGAAGTGATTCTCTGCTTCACAACATTTTAAAACTACCCACACTACAGCAGCTTAAACAATGCTGTTTGGGAGCCTTCAGATCTTTTCACATCAGTTTCGCTGCCCTAACTCCTTTGCTTTCAGTGGCTTTTGATTGAGCCCACAGAGAGGGAGAAGGTTAGATCTATATGTTTATACCAAAGATCTCCAAACACAGTTTGCAGTAATTGAGCTTTACAACAAAGCTCTAGAAAGCATTTCCCAGGGAGAAACTGAGGCTTAACTTAATGACTTCCTGAAGTCAGACAGGCGGTCAGGCCAACCTCTGCTTCCAGGTCCCACCCAGCCCAACCCCGGCTCCCAACAATACACAGGGCTCCTTCAATCGTGAGAGTCGGTGCAGCATTGTATCAGGGATTCCTGAACGATCACTCGATTTTCCCACATGAGAGCAAAATCCGGTTTCTATTCACACAGAAAGCAACATCTAAATACAATTATCTGACCTACATCCTTCCCTTTATAGCGTGTTACTATTATCAACACGGAAAACAAATGCTGCTCGGTGAAAAAGGAACCCACTGGTCCCCCTTACCCTCTGATGTCCATCTGATCGAGCTCTCTCTTCTGCCTTCTGCCAGCCCTGGAGTACAGGCTGCTCTTTACTTTGTTGATGACAGCACTAGACATGTCTGACCAGTCCTCTGTTGACCTCTTGATGTAATGCTTTTTCAGCTCCTCCTCATTGCCATAGTATGGGAAGATCATATACTCCCCCTTGGGGTTCTTCTTGAAGACCACATTGGTGTGCAGGACGCGGCTCAGCTCCCGCAGGAAGTTGAAGGAGTTGTTCTTTAGGTTCTCAGGAGTGATGAGGACCACCACCACCAGCGTGCCATCAGCAAGCTTCTCTGGCATGTTGTTTGCACAGTCCAGACCATCCCATTCGCACTCAAAGTTGTTGCAGCCCTGGTCACAGTGACCATCTGAGAAGTGATCTTTGCAGTACTGGTCATACAGAGGGCTGGGTGGGAGACAAAGAAAGGCAGAAGAGTGAATTAGACCGAGCACATATTGCCCACCTGCTGAGAAAACAAGAGGTGGTCCACAAGGACCTCTCTTTTGTGTAAATAGTCTTCATCCCAATAGACACTAAGGCAGTTTTCATTGAAGGCAACTGTTCCCTGCAGCACTGTGAGGTGTTCAGCTCTGCAGGTGAAAGACAGCAGCTGTTAAACTGTAAGCTCCAGTTTAGATGCCAGAAAAAGGGACAAATGACTGTGACTCAGAAGAGACATGGGGACACACAATAGTTGTTCAGACCAGAGCTGGTCCGGGAATCTAGGATTAAGCTCCTGCTGTTGCCAAAGACAATGTTTGGTGAATGCCTGGATGTTAACATCATCATGTTTTCTGGCTGCTCTTCCATCTGGGGTCTCCCTACGCTGAAACTCACTGTGCTACTACTGTGAGCTGGAGAACTCACATCCATGGCGTGATACAGGCAAGGACAGGGAAGCCATCTGGAATGAGCTAAACCCAGAGAGCTTCCAAGTGTATATAAACTCAATAAGACCACAGGGGAGTGTGGCTGCTTGAACTGCAGCCCCACAGGCAGCAGAACAGAACACAGGGAGTGAACAACAAGTCTACACTTAGGAGATGATCTTAAGGTCCTTTCCAACCCTAACTGTTCTATGATTCTGTATAGCCAGAAAATACCCGCAGACAACCAGCAGAGATGTCATGGCGTTAAACAAGAGGATTGATGAGCAAGTCACTTACTTGCACTGCCCTTCATATTTCTGGCAGTCAAATCCGTCGTACAGGCAGCCAGCGTTGTTGCACTGGGAGTCACACTTGCCATCATTGAAGTACTTCCAGCACTGCAGGGACTGGGAGCAGTTCTTCCAGGGGTCGTTGAAGTTGAGGGAGCAGTCGCCCCCATCCCAGCCACAGGCATGGTTGTTGCATTTCCCATCGCAGATCTTGTTGCCGGCGTACCCCGTGCACACCGCGATCTCACACTTCTCCTCGATTTTGGGTGGGATGATGTCCTGCCCGATCCCGCCTTGGAAATCGAAGTCGAGGATATGGCAGTTGAGACCGTTGAAGTTGGCGGGGCAGTTGCAGCGGTAGTAGGGGGAGGCATCGCTGAAGAACTCGCAGGTGCCGCCGTTGTAGCAGGGGTTGGAGGTGCAGGGGCTGCTGGCCGGGTACTGGCACTCGGGGCCCGTGAAGGCCAGAGCACACATACACTTGGAGCTCTTGTGGATGGAGATGCAGGTGCCGCCGTTCAGGCAGTGCAGGTTCCCACACGTGCGGGAGTCGTTCTCACAGGTGGCACCCACGAATCCCTGGGGAGGTGACAGCAAAGAGGGAGTCAGGATCACTGATGCTGTCCTACGAGCAGCCCAACGCGTGTGTGTTCTGGGAAACTCAGCATGAACCCAGTGAATCAGGGCATGGCTCTGACATGTCCTCTGAAACTAGTGATGGGCAAGAACAATCTAGAATGTAAGCCCGGTTAGAGCATCCCCCTCAACACAAAGGGAGCAATTCTCCATAGCTGCCTGCTTCGCCTTTATATGGTACAAATAACTGTCAACCAGGCGAGGCTCCGTTCTGCAGAGCATCATAACTGCAGCGCTGAGCCACCTCCTTCTCCTTGACCCTAACCTGGCCTCCCTGCAAGTGAGGAGGCTATGCACATACAGACACACCTCCCTCCAGTGAACACCACAGCAAAGCATCTCCCCCTCCATGCCTACCCCACTGGGGAAGCCTCAGGAGCTAAACTGGACCCTAAACAGCCCCTCTGTGCCAGGGGCTGACTTGCAAGTGAAGCATCCCATGCTGGGAGCTGGAGAGGAGCAGGAACCTACCGGGGGGCACTTGCAGATGAAGCCACGGCCGGTGTTGCTGGCAACCGCGCACGTCCCACCATTCCTGCAGGGTTTGCCTTTACAACCATCCACCACAGTGTCACAGCGACGGCCTGCAAGGGAGAGGAGTGTGTGAGGAGCAGAGGAAGGCGGGTGGGGTGCTTGGGGTGGCTGCAGGTTGGGCGCTGGGCACGGGGAGGACGCGGTGCTCACCTGCGTAGCCGGGCCGGCACTCGCATTTGTAGTCATTGACCCGCTGCACGCAGTTCTGGGTGCCGCGGGCGTCGCAGGGGTTGGACAGGCACTCATTGACGTCTCCCTCGCAGCGCTCCCCTACAAAGCCAGGGGGGCAGATGCAGCTGTAGCCACCTACCCGATCCGTGCACTTGCCATTGTTAAAGCACTTGGGCCCCAGGGTGACAGGATCAAAGAAAGGGCTGCAGTCATCCACATTGATCTCACAGTGCACCCCTAGAGAAACGGGGGAACAACCCACACAGCTCATCAAACAGTATCGGGGTGCCCGGTGGTCCCTTGTGTGAACCCTCCCTGTGAATGGGCTGATCCTGACTAAGTCAGTGGCAGGAGAAACCGCACAGCCCTTCCCAAGCTTGCGTGGCCTTGATGGCTGAGCCCCCAGCAAGCACAACCCCCTACCACAGCATTTGCTTCCTCCAAATTAGCCCGAGCAGCTAATGAGCAGATACTGAAGATATCTGCACTCAACCCACTAATGCCCCAGCCTGGGGAGTTAATTTACCTTGAGTTCCTCTGGGGCAGGAGCATTTGTAGGTATTGATGAGATCAATGCAGGTTCCTCCATTCTGGCACGGGTGGGACAAGCACTCATTGATCTCCTCTGAGCAGTTAACTCCATGATAACCGGCCACACACTACAAGGAGGGAAGAGGGGAGCTATTAGAGAGGTTCCCTCAATTTCCACATGGCTGCAGGAGCACAGCCTCTACGGGGGCACCAAACCCCTTGCTCAGCACAAGAGCATCTCCCTGTGGGTCTCTGCCTGCCGTGGCACCCACCTCGCAGGAGTAGCCTCCCAGGTAGTCAGTGCAGGTGGCTCCGTTCTGGCAGGGGTTGGGGGAGCACTCATCGACCTGCTCCTCACAGTAGCTGCCGGTGTAGCCGGCCTGGCAGCGGCAGAAGTGAGTGTTGCCGGTGTCCACGCAGAGCCCCGAGTTCCTGCAGAGGTGCACTACGTCGATACCTGCCAGGGAGAGCAGAGTGAGACGTGGGGACCTCGGTGGCAGCCACACACCACAGAGCCATGTCCTGAGCACTGCACATCCCACCACATCACTTTGGTTGTGCAAAGATCCCCACCAAGGGAACTGAGCGTGTTCCTGCTCAGAGCGCAGCATGGGGGGCACCAACCCTGGCCCTGTGAGGGACTTACCTTGCTGCTTAGCAGCCACTTCGCAGGACACGCTGGGGACGTCGCAGTAGAGCCCTGTCCACCCGCTGTTGCACTCGCAGCGGTACAGGTTGTTGGTCTGCCAGCACTTGCCTCCGTTCTTGCAGGGAGAGGAGTCGCACCAACGCACCAGGCTCTGGGGGAAGCAGAGCAAGAGATGGGGGTCAGGACCCAGCAGGACTTCGGCAGGGGTGGAGGCTGCAGTGACTCCCCACAGCCAGCATGCACGGGCGGACACCAATGTCAGCCCAAGGCTCTACCTGGCAGTTGAGCCCGGTGTATCCCTGGGGACAAGTGCACTTGTACGTCCCGTAGCTGTCCTGGCACGTGCCCCCGTTCAGGCACGGCTTGGAGTCACACTCGTTGATGTCATGCTCGCAGTAGCTGCCCGTGAAGCCAGGCAGACACACGCAGGTGAAGGTGTTGATGCCATCCACGCAGGTCCCACCATTGAAGCAGGAGCTGAGAACGCACACACCACATCCCAGTGAGTCACCGCTGGCCCTGCTCCACACCAAAGCCCCCCACACTGGCCCAGGGCTATGGGGCAGCACAGGGACCTCAGCCCCTTGCTCCAGCCTGACAAAGGCAGAGCCTGGGCAGGAGCCGCCGGGGCTGTACCTCTCGGTGCAGTCAGGGGTGTTGTTCTCGCAGTGGATGCCGCTGAAGCCGGAGGGACACGTGCAGGTGTAGCTGTTGACGCAGTCGGTGCAGTTGGCACCGTTCTTGCAGGGGTTACTGGCGCACTCGTTGATGTCCTCCTCACACTTGGGCCCACGGAAACCAGCCAGGCACTCGCAGAAGAAGGTGCCGATGCCATCGGAGCAGGAGCCACCATTGCGGCACGGATCTGGGGAGGAGGGACACATGGGAACGTGCAACGGGTCCTGGGAGCTGCCCCAGAGCACTGTCCCCACACACATCCCTGGCCATGTGAAGGGATGGGACAGAGCCCATGGACCTGGCAGAGGCTGGATCAGCCCCACGGGGGGAGCAGGCACATGGGACACACTTGCTCACTGCCTGCACGTCACTCTTCCCCCCAGCCTCCTTCCTGCCAGCTCCCATCTGGCCCTGGACTGATGCAGCTCAATGGGACATACTTGAGGTGGCCCGAAAGACACACCAGGGCTTGCAGCATGGCCAGGGCTCACCCAGGATGGACACTGGGGCCAGGCTGAGCGTGGTCCATGACCAGCCCCTGCTCTTACTGGACTTGCAGTCGTCGATGTCGGTGTCGCAGTTGCGGCCGGTGAAGCCGGTCCTGCAGGCGCAGTGGTAGCTCCCGTTGGTGTTCTGGCACGTGGCCCCGTTGCGGCAGGGGCTCTTCACGCACTCGTTGATGTCGATCTCGCAGGTCTGACCTGTGGGACACAGCGGGACAGGGACCGTGAGGGCTGGAGGAGCCGGTGAAAGCCCCAGGGGCGATGATGCTGTCTTGGGCACTGCTGGCACCAGCGAACAGGGCATGCCCCTACCTTGCCAGCCAGGGGGGCAACTACAGGAGAAGCTCTTGTAGTCCTCTGACTCGTGGCACTCGCCGCCATTCTTGCAGGGGCTGCCAGCGCACGGGGCCAGCACATCCTCGCAGGTGGCTCCTGCACAGGCACAAGCACCCAATGACACCCCCTCCAAGACCCCACCACCCCTGTGCCCTGCCCGGGGCAGGCTCTGGGGCAATGCAGCTGGGGCCTTCTCCTCCATCCCCGGTCCCCCATGACACCAGGCCCCCATGAACACTTTAGCCCTGGCAATCTGGGCTGCATTAAAGCGCTGCACACTTCCTTTGGCAGGGAAGTGCTGCCGGGGGTGTCTTTCCCCCCTTTGCGCTCCCCCCCATCCCTCTCAGCCGCTTTTCCTGTTTACATCCAGCCAAGGGACACGTTCCCTCCGAACCCTTATCTCCCCTGTCAGCCAATATCTCCCGAACTGGCCTTTGCTATTTTCCAGAGCCTTCCCCCCCCCGTTCCCGTCCTCCCCCAGGGGTTTCTATGGCCACTGCCGAGGGCAGGAAACAGCTCACGGCTTCCTGCAATTGTGCTCCGGCTGCCGCGGAAGCGGGAGGCCGGCAAACAGGAATTGGCTCAGCAGAATCCCCCGGCCCCCGGCCCCTGCTCGCCTCTTCCAGCCTGAGCATCAGGGCAGAGAATGGGGCCAGCAGCAGCACCGGACCCCCAGGCAGTGGGGGGTGAGTGGGGCAACCACCCAGTGCCACTGTCCCAGTGCCACTGCGGCCAGACCACTGCCTTGGTGCCCTCCAGGAGGAGGAGGAGGACGAGGATGAGGAGGGAGGAAGCTCCGGCTGGCTGCTGCCCAGCACTCCTCCCGATTTCCCCCAGCTGCACCGTGGCATAGGCAGACGGAGCCGCAGCCACGGGCAGCCCCACTGCACATGTAAAAGAGGCTGATTTGCTATCGCACACCGAGCAGCAGCCCCACAGGGAGGACCTGGGGGGCACAGGGAGCTCCCCCTCACCTGTGTAGGGCAGGAGGCAGTTGCAGGTGTAGCCGGCGACATCGTCGATGCACGTGCCCTGGTTCAGGCAGGGGTTGGAGGCACATTCATTGATATTAGTCTGGCAGTTGGGTCCTGTGTTAAGAACACAGACAGAAGTGGCTGTGATGGAGATGTGCTGCTGGGAGAGGGCTGAGGGTACAGTGGGGACATGGTGACAATGGCAAGAGCCCACCCATTGCCCTGGAAGAGCTCCAGCCATGGGCACCCAAACCCTGCTGAAGGTCCCCATGCACTGCCACATCTCCCAAGCAGACCTGGGGTCTCCACCATTCTCCAGCCCATCCAGCAGCATGGGGACACCCACCCTCAGCTCCAACCCAGGCCTCAGCAGTGTCCCTGGCTGCACCCTTACCACTGAAGCCCTCCCTGCATGTGCAGATGTAGCCGCTGGTCATGTCCTTGCAGGTGCCACCGTTCATGCAGGGGTTGGATTCGCACTCGTTATTGTTGATGTCGCAGTTTGTCCCGCTCCAGCCTGGGTCACAGTCACACCTGTAGCTTTGGGGGAACATCGGGGCATAAACCACAGGTTGTGGTCGGACCCGGCCTGGCTACAGCAGCCAGCATCCACCCAGCAAACCTGGCTCCGAACCGTGTGCCCGCAGGGAAAGCTCCCTCAGCACCAGAGCCCCGCACGGCTGCACACCCTGCCTCTGCCCCCGCTTCGCTGGTGGCCCTTTGGTCCCCATCCCTCCAGCCTACCCGTTCAGCCCATCGTGGCATTTCCCGTGGATGCAGGGGTTGCTGTTGCACTCGTTCACTTCAGACAGGCACTTGGGGTCATGGAAGCCCTCGGGGCAGAGGCAGGTGAAGCCGTTGATGCCATCCTTGCATGTGCCCCCATTGTGGCAGGGGTTGCTGGAGCACTCATCGATGTTGATGTTGCACATGCGCCCTGGGAAAGCGGGTGTGAGGAAGTGTTACCCCACAGGATGCATGGTGCAGTGGGCCCACACTGCATCCCAGGGGGTATCCACTGGGCAGGTCCCCTTCCAGCCACTGGGAATGGCTGCTGGAGCTCCAATGTCCAGGCACACGTGTGCTGGCTGCATAGGAGCGGGCTGCCCTGCAGGCAGGGTGACTTCACAGCCCTGCGCTGCCTGCCTGGCTCCATTAACGTGACTGGGAAGAGGCTGTGCCCTGCGCTTGTTTGGTCCAGGAGGGAATAATGACGGGAGCTGGTTTCAGCCTGTAACCCTACCTGGCACGGCCAACAAAGCCCGGCTTTATTGCGGCTCCCGGTGGGCAGGAGCAGAAGGGGCCATGGAGCGGGAAGAGGCGGGGGCTGCTCCCATCAAAGCCCTCCGCCATTCCCATCCAACAAACCAGTTGGACAAGGCGGCAACCTGATACCCATGGGAGTGGGCGCAGCGGGACTCGGATTCCCGGCACCAGACACCCCTTTGATTACGGCCGAGCCAGGGTCACCCTCCTGGGCAAGCAGGAGCACTGGAGGGTGCAAAACCTCCCTGTGGGAAGTGGGATGGCAGCATCAACCCTCCCCAGTGCACCTCGCCCCTGATGCATGGGGCATCCCGGCACTGCCATGGGCGCAGGGGACATCCTGAGGCTCCCTTGGGTCTGCACCATGTCCCCGGGGTGCCGCGGTGGCTGCATGCCCTGCCCTTACCTGTGTACCCCAGCTCGCAGGTGCACTCATAGCCGTTGATCTTGTCGATGCACTTGCCATAGTCGCACGGGTTGCTGGCACAGTCATCCAGGTTGATCTCACAGTTAGGTCCTGGGGAGGACACTGGTGCCATCAGGGGTTCCCCAGCCCCATTGAGGCAAAATGAAGCCCACCAGCACCAATGGGTGCCACCACTTCATGGCAAAGCACCTCTGCCATAAGCAGCTCCCAGAGGGAGAGCAGGTCCTGCAGGAGCTGGGCACCAAACTGGGAGAACTCGCTCTCACCAAGGATGCCCCAGAATCAACCCCACCGGGGATGGGGCAGGGATGCTGCACCGGCACAGCCGACCCGCACGGAGCCCCGGGGTCTCTCTGCTCACCAGTGGTCCCTTTGAGGCAGAGGCAGTTGTAGGCGTTGTTCCTGTCCTGGCAGGTGCCCCCATTTTTGCAGGGCTGGCTCTGGCACTCGTTGATGTTGATGTCGCAGCGGTGGCCCGTGTAGCCGGGCTGGCAGAGGCAGGTGAAGGAGGCGATGCCGTCCTTGCAGGTCCCGTAGTGACATGGGTCGGGGTCGCACTCATCAATGTCAATCTCACAGTGAGCGCCTGAGAAACCTGCCACCAGCGGGAGGGATGCGGGGTGAGGATGCGAGATAGAGGGTGAGGATGCGAGATAGAGGGTGAGGATGCGAGATAGAGGGTGAGGATGCGAGATAGAGGGTGAGGATGGGGGATACGGGGTGAGGATGGGGGATGCAGGGTGAGGATGGGGGATATGGGGTGAGGATGGGAGATGCAGGGTCAGGATATGGGATGCAGGGAGAGCATGGGGGATGCAGGTCACCCATTCCCACCCTGGCCACATATGAGGCTGTACCGGGGTGGTTTGACCTGCCTGCCCGCCCCAGCACAAGCCCCAGGACCCCTGGCACAGGGCGCAGGCAGGGAGCAGGGGTGGCGGCGCTGCTCAGAGGCGGCTCAGGGGCTTTGTCCCGGGGTGCACAATGATCTACATTAAACCGCTCGGGCTCAGGAGCGGGGCCCCGCGCTCGCCCGCAGCTCATCCCAGAGCGCACGGGGGGGGCCCAGCCGCAGGCACCCCGAGTAATAACACCCCCCCGGCAGATCCTATTCTCCCGGCCGGCTCCCTCCCCGCCGGGTTGGGGGGTGGAGAGCCGAGGACAAAGTACAGCTTTGACTAGACCCCGCCAAGCCCACATAGCAGCTTTTCATCGGGGCTTGGCATTAGCAAGACACTAATTAGAGGCCATTCAGCTGGAAGATTTCTGGCGGGAGCTGCTCCACAAAAGAGCCACTGTTTGCCACCAGGGCTCAAGGCATCATTCTGTGCAACTGCTCCTTGGGTTTCGGCCGGCGAGCCCCCGCAGCCCTGCACCTTGCGTCCCCATAGAGGCAGCTTTATTCCTTCCTTCCTGCCTTCCCCCTCGCTGCCGCCTGCCGCCGAGGTGGGAGCACGGTGGGACGGCTGCTGCAGGGCCACACCTCGTGAGCCCCGGGCTCCTTACACCCAGCACCGCTTGCTCTGCCAACCGCTGGAGTCACATCAGCACAGACCATCCCACTACGAGGTCCTCTGGGGACATCCCCATGGAAGGTGGGCACTTGCTGATATAATGGGGTTTTATGGGGCTTGCTCCTGACCAGCAGAGTGGGACCCCCAGTGCCCCCCAGGGTATGGGGACCCCTCACCTTCAGTGCATTCACAGCTGTAGGTGTTGGGGCCATCCACACACTTGGCGCCGTTCTTGCAGGGGGTGCTGGCGCACTCGTCGATGTCGAACTGGCAGAGGTGCCCATTGAAGCCTGGTGTGGAAGGAGAAGTCACGTCCCTGCACAGCGCCCGGACCCACCGCCTCCCCCTGCCGCCGGGCAGATCCCGCCGGGCCCCCCGCATCCCGGCCAGGGCGCCGGGTTTCCATGGGGATGGCTGCTGGGGGCCCTGAATGTGGGGCTGCGACCCGCCATTGAGAGCATCTTATTTACATCTCTAGAGGAGCAAAGTCTCTGAACTTCAAAACCTCCTTTCACAGATTAACCGTCTCCCCATTCTCCGCTCCACCCCGTGACTTTGACACCGCATTCAAAGCGGCTGGTGCGGCCCCCCCCAGCCCCCCGCCCTCCTTCCCAAAGAGAGGCCTTTTCAAGTGCAAAGCCATGGGGTTTAATCCTCCTTCCCCTCTCCCATGGGCTGGACCTGGAGCAGCATCGCCTACACACACATCGCAATGGGGGAACCCCCACCAGAAGCGCCAAGAGGTGCTGAGCCCCTTCTCCCTATCTCATGGGGCTCTGAAGTTTAAGGAGCCCATTTTCAGGAGCTGGGGTACATCCTGGCTCTGTTTCACTGTGGTAGCAGTGGGACGGATACCACGTACCAGTGGGGCACTCGCAGTGGAACTCATTGATCTTGTCGAGGCAGTTGCCATTGTGCAGGCAGGGGCTGCTGGCACACTCATCTGTGTTGATCTCACAGTAAACCCCCTCGTAACCTGTGGAGAGATGAAGAACACCGTCAGCACCATGCGTAGGGCCGGCACAGTGCACGGGATGGGCAGGTTACACCAGGGTGCATTTGGTTCCTCCATCGTTACAAAGATGTGCTATAGATGGTGGGACCTGATGTACAACCTGCATCATGGCTGTCCGCCCTGGGTCTCCCTGCTCTTGGCTTGATCCAGGCCAGCAAGGTCAGAAGAGGAGGAGACCAGAGCAGGGCGGATGGTGCCTCCCTCTCACCTCCTGTCCCCACACTGCTGTGGGAGACCCCGAAATCTTTACCAGGCTTCTTTTTGGTGCTGTCCCCAGACACACACCTCCCGGGGCTCCTCACCCAAACCAGCACCGAGCCGAAGCTCCGGGCACCCGGAGCCCTCCTGCCACCCACACCAGCACCGGGGCTGTGCACCCACCGGGCATGCAGATGCACTGGAACTCCCCGATCTGGTCCAGGCAGGTGGCATCGTTCTGGCAGGGGTTGGAGAGGCACTCGTTGACATCGATCTCACAGCGAGGGCCCGAGTAGCCCTGCAGGCACTGGCACTGGAAGGACCCCTGGGTGTTGATGCATTTCCCTGCGTGCTCACAAGGGTTGGCTCCTGCAACACACAAGTGTGGCTCAGGGGACACGCTCCCAGTGGCACCGGTGCTTTCCCCATCCACAATCTCTGCCTCCCACCCGGTGCTCACCCAGAGAGCACTCGTCCACATCCTGGTTGCAGGCCGGCCCCATGTACCCTGAAGGACACGTGCAGATGGCTTTGCCATTGACGGGGTTGGTGTCGCAGTTGGAGCCCTCGTTGCAGGGGTTGCTGATGCAGGCGTCATCGAGGTGGCACAGCAAACCTGGGCAGCAAAAGGCACGTCAAGGTGGTGGGCACAGAAGTCACCATGCACCAAGACCTCATGTAGGAGCCAAGGGACATGCAGGGAGCTGCCACCCTGCATGTGAGCAGGGGACGGGACAGGACGTGGCCTCACCCGTGCGGCCGTGGGGGCACTCGCAGTAGAAGGAGGCGACGCGGTCGTGGCACGTGGCCCCATGGAAGCAGGCGGCCATGGCACAGTCATCGATGTTCTCGCTGCAGTCCTCGCCCGTCCAGCCATTGACACATACACAGTTGTAGCCACCGTGGTTGTTGTGGCAAGTGCCCCCGTTCTGGCAGGCGTTGGGCATCAACTGGCACTCGTCCACGTCCTCGGTGCAGTACTGACCTGCAGGGAACAGGGCACCTGCGTGAGGCTCCCGCAGGCTCTGTGAGCATCGCGGTGACGGGGACGGCTCTCCCAACACAGTCCCCAGCATCCAGCACAGGATCCGTCCCCCAGCCCTGCCCGTGCCACCCTCACTGCTGATGGCACCATTACCTGTCCACTCGGGCGGGCACTGGCAGTTGTAGGTGTTGACGCCGTCCACGCAGGTACCCCCATTCTTGCAGTTGTTGCCTGGGCAGTCGTTGATGTTCTCCTCACAGTTCTGGCCCGTGAACCCTGCGCAGAGGAGACATCTGCCGTGATGCCAACCAACCAACTGGCCACTGCCCCAGCTCCCTGGTACCCCGCGCTGATGGCAGGCTGCTGAGTGAGCACCAGGCACTCCCAGCTCAGCTTTGAAGCCACCCACTCGGTTTCACCCCCAGCCCCATCCCGCGTTTGCCAGAGCTCGGTTCTGCCGCGCGGGTTTCCCTGCCAGGGCACCATCACCAGAGCCTGGCAGGCAGCGACGGCTTCCCCGTGCAGAGCTGAGTGGATGGGGCTCCCCTGCCAGAGCCCCCGGCTCCGCAGACGCTTGCTCCGAGCAGTGGAGGATCCAGCTCTGCAGCAACCGGGAGGAGCCGGGGCTGCTCCACACAGACGTGTGGCACCGCTGATTTGAATCCCACATGTGAGGAGCCTCAGCAGCAGTGCTGCCGCTGAGAGGGATTCACTGCCCCACACTGCGCCTGCCTCCGCCATGAGCTCCATGAGCTCAGGTTTATGTCATCGCCTCCACTCGATGGAAACCACCCCAATCCCAACGGCATCTGCAGCAGAAAGGCCAGGCCCTTCGCAGGGCAGCTGCAGAGTCACCCAACCGCACTTGGGGTAAGAGCTGCACTTACTGCAAGACCCCCGATGCCCCCAGCCATCATCCTGCCCAGGGTCGGGGTGCAGTGCCAGCCCACGGCTGGCCCCTGTGGCGCTGGCGTCTATCTGCAGCTCCCCCGAACAACCTGAGGTGTTCTGCAGTCCTGACCTGGCTGCCTGCTGAGCCACCTCTGCCTCCATGAGAAAGGACTGGTGCTCTGTGGGACCCCAGACCCTGGCCAAGCTGGGTTTTGCCCCTCACTCTCTCCAAAGGGACGTGTTTTCCGCTCCCTCTGCCCCATCACAGGAGGAGTAGAAGCTCCTCGTGTTGCTGCTCCTATTTATGATGGCTGGTAGGGATCCAAAGCAGATAACGTAGATTTGTGCCTCAATTTTTAAGCAGCTGGGCTGCAAGTGAACAGCAATAACTGGCAATGTCCTAGATACCAGGATTAACTCGTTTTGAACCATCTGAATGAGTAATTAGTACTGCAATTACTTTAAACTCAGGGTTACATTCTACAGCGATGGCATGATAAAACAGCCGAGATTGGTTTAACTTGAAGAAACCCGGCACCGCACGGCCTCCTCGGGAATGAAAAGGGGACATTGTTCCAGGTCTGCTGCGCTGCATACCAGCGTATCAATCATCCTCTTATCATGAGAAACAGCCCCCATGGTCCCTCCTGCCCGCACCCGAAGCCGATGCAGCCCCTGCAGTGAGCCACGCGGATGGCAGAGAAGAGCCGCATTTGGGTGTGCAAGCAGCAGGGCTGCCCCCCAGGGCCATGCCTCACCCCAGCGCTGGGGCTGCTCTAAGGGAAGTGCCTCGTCAGCACAACGGCAGGGCAGGGCCAGCCCCGCTCCTCCTGCCCCTCCGCCTGCTCATCTCTGCCGGGACATGGCTTGGAGCTGCTCCCGTGGAGCATCGCCCCTGGGAGCGCCCGGCTGCACCGGTTCGTCGGGAAGGGAAGGCTTCCTTCCCGGCACTGCTCACCCGGGCACCCTGTGCCAGCGCCTCAGCACCCTCACCGGGAAGAGCTTCTGCCCAAGAGCTCATCTCAGCCTCCCCTCTGGCAGTTAAAGCCATTCCCCTTGGCCTGGCCCTACAGGCCCTTGGCCAAAGCACCTCTCCAGGTTTCCTGGAGCCCTTTAGGTATTGAAGCAACGCCAGAGGCCTCTCAAGCAGCTTCACACTGCCCACAGCTTCCTTCCAAGGGAGAAAGCGGATGCATCCCCTCTGCCACAGCCGGCCAGCGTGGTGGCTCGGGTGAGAAACAGCACTTTGTGCCCTGGCAAACACAGCAGGGTCCCAGCATGGGGCTGCTCATCCCACCCATCAGGAAACTCCACTGCTTCATCTCTTCGGCGCTGTGGGGCCATGCTCAGCGCCTTCCCTGCGCACATTGCAGACCGCTGGCCCCAGGGCAAAACTGAAAGGGCTTTCCAGGGTCATGGGGCCCTTTCACAGCCCTTGTCTTTCCTCTGGTGTGCAGGGTGCTGAGCTCCCGTGCATGGTGCTGGGCCCCCTCCTGCAAAAGCCCTTCATTGAGAGGTTGTAACTGAGCCTGGCTGCTCTGGCGCGGGCTGGAGGCAGCAGCAGCGAGCATGGAGGGGGTCTCTCTTCCCCAGCTCTATTTGCACTCGGAAACTTTCCAAGCCAGCTATTCCGGACTAATTATTCCATTCTGGAAGTGGATTAAGCTAAAGCGGAAAAAGGCACTCTTATTCTGGAATATGAGCATCCGCACAGGGGCTTCTGCTCAAGCAGTTGGTTTGGAAGAGCTATTTTGGTGAATCACCAAGTCGAAAAAGCACCCAGATGACCTTTCCTCTTTGGGCATTGCTGCCCAACATCTTCCCAAAGGCACGTGGCACAGCGAGCCCACGTCCCTTTGGATTTACCCCTCCCAGAGCCATAACCCAGGGGGAAGATCGGGCACTGCTTGTTTTGGAGCGGCAAAGAAGCTGGAAGAGGATTCCCCATCCCCGTACCCCCCCCCCGGAGGCAGCCCCTACCTGGCAGGCACGTGCAGTCGTAGGTGGTGTCCCCGATCTGGCGGCACGTGCCCCCGTTCTGGCAGGGCGAGGGGTTGCAGGGCACGTAGAGGTGCTCGCAGTTCTGCCCGGTGAAGGCTGGCTTGCAGGAGCACTGGTACGTGCCCACCTCGTTGGTGCAGCTCCCGCCATTCTTGCAGATGGGGGGGGAGATGTTGCATTCGTTCACATCCTGCTTGCAGTTGGCGCCGTGGAAGCCGGCGGTGCACCGGCAGATGTAGTGGGCTTCGAAGGGGACGCACTGGCCACCGTTGGCGCAGGGGTTGGAGGCGCAGGGGTCGGCCTGCTGGCAGGTTTTGCCTGGGGAGGGCAGGAAGGATGAGGATGAGGATGCAAACCACAGGTCGGGCTCTCAGTGGGAACAATCTTTGCGCTGGGGAGCAGACTCAGCTCCGGGACTGTGTTCATACGGGATGAAACTAATTCCAACCCCATTGCCCCCGTAAGAGCCTCGGTGATGCAGGAGGCTTACAGCTCACCCAGCCAGGGATGCCCCAAACCCCACTTGGGTTTGGGACCATCTCCCACCTTTCCCCCGTCACTAAGAGAAACTGAAATCAGTGCCAAAATCAGCGCCTTTCCCCATCCACGGAGGCGTCCCAGGAGCACCCCCTGTCCCCGGGTCGGGTCCCCCACGCGGCGCGGTGGCACCGCCTCACCTGACCAGCCCGGTGGGCAGCGGCACTTGTACTCGCTGAGCGTGAGCAGGTCGCAGGTGCCGCCGTTGCGGCAGGGGCTGCTGAGGCAGGCGTTGTCGCGCGGCGTCAGGCACAGCTCGTCGGTGAAGCCCAGGCGGCAGGCGCACGCGTAGTCCACGGTGCTGCCGCGCACCACCGCGGTGCAGGTGCCGGCGTTCTTGCATGGGGAGCTCAGGCAGGGGTTGGGCAGTTGGCACCGCTCACCAACGAAGGCACCGCCACACCTACAGAGGGGACACGGGGTCAGCGGGACCGGCCCGAGGGGCAGCGGGCACCCGGACACCCCCAGGAACTGGCACCGGGAACGCCTCCCGGCAAGGTGGGTTTGGCAAGTGCAAGGCTCTGCCCCGGCCGCTCTGGGCTGAGGAAGATGAAAGAGGTGCCGGGAACAAAGGCGAACCCCATGCCAGGGCCTGCAGGGACCTGCAAAACCGCAGCCTCCCGTCCTGCTTCTCATCGCAGGGCGCTGGGTTTGCCCCACACACCTCGCTGAGGAGGAAACCAAGGCACAAGGGGGGAGATGTGGAGCCGGGGCACCCCCAGACCCAAACCCAACCCAGCGACCCCACAGACCCATGCACCAAGCAGCACGGGGATAGCCCTGCACCCCTGCCTGCACCAGGGTGAGCTTCACCCTCCCTCTACCAGAGAAATCCCTTCAACCCCACCAAAGCCATGCTCAGCACGGGCTGGCAGCACGTGGCCCCTTGCTCCTCGCAGCAAGACCTTCCTGAAGACAAACCCTGCGCAAGGAGGGGTGCGTGGCCCCGGCTGCAGCGTCCCCTCTGGGTGGGGGCCCTGAGAAAAGGCCCCGTCGGCTCAGCCATCTGTCACCATGGGTGACCGCGCTGCAGCAACCAGGGCAGGCGATGGGGATGTGCTGCAGGGACAAATCCTGCTGGCCAGGATGTGGCAGAGGGGGAGGAAAGGGAGGACAGAGCAAAGCTGTGCACAGAGACACCGAGGGCACCAGACATCAAAAGAGGATCCCAGGGCCCTTCAGCACCTCTGCAACATGAGATGCCACACGTTTTGTCCCCAGCCAGCTCCGCTCACATTACACCACGTCCAAAGGGGGATGCTCTGCCCTGGCTGGGCTGCGCTGGGCAGGGGAGGAGCAAACGATGCTGGCACGCTGCTGTCCCACACCACAATGGCAACACCACTGCAGCAGAGCAAGGAGCGCGGTGCGCAGCTCATGCTGGGGTATAATAGAGGCCTTTAGAGCAGAAATAGATCTAGGGTGATCACATCCATTTCCACAAGCTTGAGGTAATGCAACAACCACTGAAGGTGATGGATAGGGAAGACGGAGGGACCACGGCTCTCATTGTCCTCAGTGCTCACAGCCATCACCACCCAAGCTGATGGGACCTCATGTCCCTGCGCCTTATGCCTGGCCCCCAATGCTGCATGAGAGCAGAGGATGCTCCTGGGGAACGCTGCAGAGTGGAGCCCTCCACCTGCACCCCCAAACCAACACACGGAGCTCCTCCAGTGAAGCACAACCAGCAAATGCCCCCCAGCCGGCCCCAGCCAGGCGCCGCAGTGCTTTGCCGCACCACGCCGGCGCAGGGCCACGTTTCAGCCCCGCTCCCCCTCTCCTCTGCCCCTCCTGGGTTCTTTTTTTTTCTTTTAACCCAATTCTGATTTCATTGTTGGGGATTGTGTGAGAATTTGTCCGGATTCGGAGACATTTTGAGTTAATGAGACGGCATTATCCCGGCCAAATGGAAAAGAAAATGTGGATAATAATAAATCAGGGCATCTGCTCAGCACACAAAGGGCGGCGGGGAGCAGGTGTGCATCCTAATGAGGCCGAGCAGCTGCCGGCGCCTGCAGCCCATGCCCGGCTCGCCGGCGGCTCCGAGCCCGGGGCGCCGCGGCCGTGGGGCCACAGCGCTTCTGGGTGGCTGCACCACGGCCTCGGGAGCGCCGGAGCCACGGCTCAGAGGGGCCATTGTGCAGGGCTGGGCACGAACCGCCCCGGCGCACACTCATGTGCCCCGCGCCACACACGCTTCAATGCTTAAAACAATCCGCGGGCTCCCCGCACAAGGGAGCATCAGGAGGCTCTCCATGGGAGGAAGAGGCGGAAAAGAAAAAGGAACAGGAGGAGAAGAAGAAGGACTGGTGCCGGACAAAGAGCGCTCCGCACAGCGCGGGAACCACCGAGCGCAGGGGAACGGCTGCACCACTGCTTTGGTGCTGCCATGGGCTGTGCTCTGCATCCCGGCGGCACCGGGAGATCACTGGGATCAGGGTTCCTGCGCCGTGGGGCTTAAATGAGGCCAGGACGAGGGGTGCGGAGCTGAGAGCCCTCCCACCGGATTACTTTGGGGGCCGTTTCCAGTTTCAGTGCAGGCAAGAGGTGGTTTGAGCTCATGGATGCGAAGGGGAGCAGAGCCCGGCCTGGGCCCGGTCATGGTTGTTAGCCAGGAGGTTAATAAGTGACTGGAGAGACTCCGGTGGGAGCAGGGAGCCCCTGCCTGGAGGCACAGCAGTTTGGAGCTGGGGGCTGCCCTGTGCCTGGGGGACTTCCAGGATTTTGCCTTGAGAAACCCCTCAAGTTTCATAGAGTTTGAAAGGGTTTAAGATGGTTTTGTGTTTGTTTAAGAACTGGTTTATGGAGACAATCAGCTCAGGAAAGGCGGAGGGTGCTGGGGAGGGCTTGCACGGGTCTGCCCCAGCCAGAAGCGGCTGAGCTGAGCGATGGGCACACGGGGGCAGGCAGGACGGGGACACACTCCTGCATCGTGTTTCTCCAACCTTCGAGGGGGTATTTCCAGCCACCGAGAAGTGCTGCAGAAGCAGCTCTTCAGGAGAACAGCAATACAGCACAGGCACCCTTAAAATCCAGCAGCCACTGCTATAACCCACGAAGGAGTCTGCATCATGCACCAAGGGGCTGCGCAGCATGGACCCACTGTGAAAGCCTGGCAATTCCCAAATCACAACCGCAACAGAGACAGGGACAGCTCCCCTGCACTCACTGCACCAGCTCCAGGAGCCCTCGCAAACTCCTGCCACAGTTCAAAGTCACCTCAGTTTCTTTGCAAGGTTTCAAAGCAAAAGGTCTCTGATGGTGGGGATACCACTGTCACGACAGTGCTACTGCTGCTCAGCAAGAGCATGGAACAAGGACACTGAATGCTCCTCTGCTCATGTACGGCAGCCTGTGAGATATGGCCCATGGGCAGGCTCACACCCGCGGGCTTCAACACCGCTGCTGCATCATCTATAGATCCTTTTGCTCAGAAACAACACCATTTCTGCCACATCTGCAACAGGGGAGGGGATGGCTGCAGATCGAAGCCATGGGATGCATTTCCCCACGCAGGTCCTGGAGCTCACTCTCAGACAGAGACTCTGCAGCTGCATTTAAAAACCCAACGACCGCAACAGCTTTAGCGTCCTGGCTGCAGAGAGAGCCTGGAGACAAGTCTCGCATGCAAATCAAGAGATCAAAACCCAGGTGAAGAATAAGGGCAGCCCAAGACGTGGTTATTTCGAGCTCTCCCCGGTCTGGAAAGGCTGGATTCAGCAGAGCCAGGTTCAGCTCCCAGCCGTGCTGCAACCTCATCATGTGTCCACCTACTCCTCCACGGACTGAAAACCTCTCCTGAAACCGAGCCCAGGGAGCTGAGCTTTATGTTCAGCACAGAGCACACCGGCGGGTGGTGGCGCCGGGGCTCCCAGCGAGCAGACGTGGAGGATGCGACGTCCCCGTGGGCTCAGGCAGGTGAACATCACCCTGTGGTTTTTCCTTTGGCACTTCCCAAGCGAGGGCTACCCAAAGCAAACCCCAAGCGGTTTATGGAAATCAGCATAAGAGACATTAAAGCTATGCTTTAATTATAGATATATGCACTGGCAGAGGACAGGGCGGGTGCTCCAGCATCAAAACAGCTCTGAAGGGCCATTAGAAACCAGCTTTGAGGCAGTTAAAGGCAGCTGAGCTCCCCGGGGTCCTGAGGAGCCTCCATGTGTGACGCACGGCCCATTCCCAACCCAGCCAGGAATGGCTAAAAATACCAGCGTCTGCCCCCCTGAGCACGCAGCTGAGAAACGCTGCCAGAGTCATTAACCTGATGAGGAGCATCAAACGTTCCAGCCATGTCCACCTCAACACTTTAGACGGTGATGGCATCCAGACCCTGGTGATGACCAAACCCTGCTCTGATGCACGATGCTCCCTTGCATTGTGCCAGCACAAGGAGCATGTGAGGATGGATTATCTCACAACTCTTAGCTCCCAGTGTATTTTCTACATGACCTAACCAAGGCACGGGGCTGTCACCAAAGCACCAGGCAGGACAGGGGACAGGGATGCAGCAGTTGGTTGCTATCCTTGTGGATGGTGATGCCGCATGTGCTCCTTGCAGGAGCGTATGGGGGTGCCATCCATCCTGGTGGCTTCTTGTCCCGAGGGTCAGGCAGAGGCTGGGGGCTGCATTCCCACACCACCAGGCTGGAAGCATCTTCCCCCTCCACGCCAGCCCTGAACCCGGCGCACAAACTGCTGCGAGGGGGGAGGCGCAATTACTAATGCACCATAAATCTCCGTCACGACTCATGGGTGATGTGAAGGGTGACGGAGAAGGCCTTGTCCAAGGTCAGACAGCCAGTCCCAGGGGATGGCCTGGGAATGGGAACAGCGGCCCCAAATTCCCACCCTGCTCCCAGTGCCGAGCTGAGGCCAAATCTGGATATGCTCAGCGTGGGCACGTGCATTTGTTGTGTCTGCTGCACATCCTCACCGAGTCACCAACAACAGCCCAACGCCGCCGTTATTTCAGCAAAGCTCCAGAAGAGCTGAGATCAGAGAATCAAAAGCACGAATGAGCTGCGCAGGTATCAGTGTGAACAAGCTCTGCTGCCCCAGCTCTGATCACACATCTGCCTGCCCGGGCTGGCAGCACTGGCAGGGTTGGGATGCCCGTCCCAGCCCCGCTCCGGGTGCTCCGTGTATCACAGCCCTTTGTTGGCTCCCTCCCGCTCGCGGCGCACAAGGCTTTTCCTCCAAGCCACCAGCAACAGGTTGTGTCCCTCCACAGCAATGCGGGCACTGAAAGCATCCCGAGGCAGATGTTCCTGCGACCTCTGACCTAACATTAATGTTTTCCTCCCTGCGCTAAGCTGCCATCTGCCACAGCCGGCACAGATGACACCGCGGCATTCCCGCAGCCCAGCCCACCCGCCCGGCTCCGCACGGCGGCACAAGGGCTTTGTTCCAATATGGGATGCGCCAGCCCTGCACAGCACAGCCTGGGGACCAGGGGTGTTTCAGGGGTGCTGGGTGCATGGGGGATGCTCTGGATGCAGGGGACTCGGTGTCCATCACCCCACGGCTGAGAACAACTACACTGACAGCAGCCACTGCCCTCCTAACCAGGGCATCCTCCCAAGGGCTGAGGCAAACCCCACCACACAAAATAAGCCAACAAGCTAAATGGAAACCAGGTATAGTCTGGAGCACGGCCACCAGACACGAGGGGCTGCCCCCATCCCCATCCCATAGGAGGGCAGGTCCAAGTGTACAGCCCCACACTGCAGCAGGGGACAGGGGCTGGTGGGGAGCTCCATCCCAGCCGCTGGCCCCGTGTCTAGGCTGCCTCTTATCTGCGCTGCTATCACATAACCTCCTCTTCACCCTCATCTGCTGGATGCATAAACGGCTGCAGTTGTTTTCCCCAAGGTATGAGCACCGTGGGAAAGCCAAGGAGGGGAGGCTCAAGCATCCACACAAGCCTGGTTTTGGGGTTAGTTGAGACTAATGGGGCCAGGAGAGTCCCTGCTGCCTCCGGGGCAGCAGCGAGCCCAGTTCTGGGTGCAGGGTCTCCCATGCCAGCAGCCCTTACCCTGACACCCATCCCCAAGGCTGGGCTGTGGGCAATGCCACTCTCTGCTCTGTGGTACCCACAGCAGCATCCCAGAAGAGCCACTCTCCCTGTGCCACGGAGTCCCTGCAGAGCCATCTCAGCACAGAGGTGGTTCAGAAACCACGACCATGACCTTGCATGGTGCAGGGGGTCCCACCAAGGGACCATCACACCCACAGAACCCTCTGTACCACCAAACACACCCATGGAGCAAAGCAAGCACCCAAACGTGAGCAGGACACTTGGATTTCACGTGTTTGCTGGCAACAGCTGAGGAATGGAGAAGTAACCATCAGGAGAGCGTCCCTCAGTGCACCCCAGACCACACTGCACAGTGCTCCCAGCCACAGAGCAGGGACACAACCCTGTCCCATCGTCCCCACACCGTGGGGTAACCGTCATCCCACGGCTCATGAACGGAACCACAACCACCGGCTTCCACATCCCCTGCCAGCACCTGCACACCCGGAGCGTTAAACCTGCTTCCCATCGGGCATCCACGCACAAGAGCCACCTTTCCAGTTGTGCCAGTGGCTTCCCGCTTGGCACAGCCTGGGAGGAACATCCCAGCTTGCTCCTGAAGCTACACCCATCCCGTTAAGACACGTTTGCTCAGTGCCAGTCCAGGGAACCCTGATCTGCTCCAGCTCCAATCCTGACAGAGAACAGGCTGGTGCTTGGGATGTCTCCATGCTATTAAGAGATCTGCTTCTTACTCCATCTTCCCACTCCATCTTACTCCATTTGTTCTTATTCCAACACCTTCCAATGAGCCCCTCCTGTGTTACTACACAGAGCATCATTGGGAACCACAGGTGCATATAACCGCCTATGAGATGGTTTCCCAGCAGCATCAGCCCACCTTGGAAACACCCCACAGAGTGCAGAAGCATGCTCTGGGGCCAGGGAAAGGCAGACAGGCCCGGAAAACAATCCTGCTGAGACAGCAGAGCTCAGGACCCTGTGTTCTGGTCCCATCTCCTGCCCTGTCACCACCACCCTGCTCAGGGTGGCACAACTCCCAGCAGAAGGAAGATGGATGCAGGGAGACAAGGAGCACTTTGAACACTGCCCTGCCCTCCCTGGGGCACGTGGGGCCATGGATATCCCCCCTGCCTTGCAGCCTGGGGCTGCTTGAGCCCTGTCCTGGCACGGCCGTGCTCATCACCCTCACCTGCAGCTCCACACTGTGCTTTATGGCACATACATCCATTAAGACCCCAAAGACTTCACCACGCTCCCAGGAGAGCCAGGGCAGAGCTGCCCCACTCCCCCTCGCCCATGCAGGGCACTGTGGCCACGTGATGCACCCCAAAGCTCCCACCGGTGCCGGCACAGCCCCACAGCCACCTCCACAGCCACAGCGCAGCTCCCGGCACCAAACCCCAGCACCAAACCCAAGCGGTGGTTTTCATGGAGTCCCATCCAGGCTCTGCTTTATTAAACACGCCGGGACACCATCCTGGGAACAGAGCGGAGTTTCACCCAGCAGGTTGCTTCAGTGACACCAGGTTAATAAAGCAAGAGCAGAACCCCGGTCTTGTTTAATTAAAAAAAGCAAACTGCAACCCAAAGCCTTTGATGTGTTGGGCTTTTTTTTGTTCCATTTCATTTTTGACCTAGCCCAAGCCATCTAATTGAGATTTTTAAGATCCAGACTTTCATCTTGGGAGAAACTAAAGGAATTCCCAAAGCTGGATATACTCATGGATGGGAGGGGGGAGAAAACATGCTAGAGCCCTATTCCTCCTACCACTGGGATGGGGAGAGGGAAAAAATAATGGCTTTGTTTCTTAAGCAGACATTAGTCAGGACACTTTGGGAATCAAAGTTCCCATTGTAATGAAAAACAATATAATCCCATTGCTAAGCAGTGGCCAGGCTGTTCACCGCCTGGTAACCGGCTACCTGGGAAGGAGCTGCCTTTCAATGGAGCTTCATTCACAATAAACATGAAAGATGCTGAAGGAAGAGACCAAGACAAAACTCGTCTCATTCCCACCATCAACAATGGCAGCTATGACACAGTTTTCCCCCCGTTGATGTTTTTTATATCCTCTGCTGGTGCAAATCCCCATTGTTTGTGGGAGCGGTGTCCCTGCACCGAGCTCAGCTCTCCCCACTCATCCCTCTCCTTGCTCCTTCTCTTGGAGGAGCCCATTCATGGGCTGACCATGAAGGACGTACTTCCAGAGGAGGATCCCCAGGGAACACAACCATGGCCACCCCCACAGGTAGGGGTGAGTGTTCTGGGGCTGGTCCTAAGGCAAGCGCCTGCACTGGTGGCTCTGTGCCTATGGGACACCATGAAGCCAATCAGCCCTCTTCCTCTGCAGGGCTGCTCAGCAGCTCTGGCATTTGGGAGCATCTGCTGCAAAACTCTCCCTGCTCTGAGTTCCCATTTATCCTCATTCTCCCTTGAAAACTGTTCTATTCTTTAAGCCAGCGGAAGGAAAAGTAGGAATCTGGGGGAGATGAGGAATTCCCACCTCCCCAGGCCACCTGCCAGCCCAGCACTGCCGATGCCACCCTCCCACCCCATCCCTCTTGGGGTAAAGGCCCATTTTCAGCAGCTCTGAATGCTAGTGCAGGGTGAATTCCTGCCGGGAGCTCTGGCACACACTGGTGCCGGCGTCACCATCGCACTAAGCGATGATGAGCTCTCTTATTCTTCACCCTTTTGCCTTCAAACCAAGTTTTGGCCAAACACCGCACTGCCTGAGAGCCAAATATGGAAAACTCCCACCCGGGCCACGCGTGACCCCAGCATCCCACTCTGCTAATCCAGAACATAAAAGCTGAGATTAGGATCTGAACGGGCACCAAGAGTTTAAACAAGCTATATTTAGCTCTGATATTTATAAACAGGAGGAGAGGGGGGTTTTGCAGAGCATACGCATGCCCCTGCGGCACAAACCCTACCAAAAGCCAGAGCAATTCAAACCGGGATGAGCTGGTGAAGCAAAGACAGCAATGGCCAAAGAGCAATGGGTCCCTCTTCCCCAGCCATGAAGCTGCTGGTTTCTCTTTGCAAGCAAAGCAAAGCTCCCCAAAACAGTGATTAACAACAAACCCCTCACCCATTGGAAACTATGGCCCGGGGGATGTAAAGCACCTCTGAGCAGACGATAGATGCACCCGGGATCTGTACGCCGGGATTCCTGTTGCTGCCGAGTTTAACCAAGGAAACGATGAGGGAAGGAGGGAGGGAAGACTCTGCCTCCGACACCTTTTGCCGGCAGCAATCCCTGTGTCAACATGACGCCCTCGCCGAGGGAGCAGGGACAATGGTGGCGGCTCTGCCCTCCGGCCGCAGCCCGCATTCCTGCCCCCTCCCCTGGAAACCCCCCTTTTGTGGGGAGCAGCAGGCCCTGTGAAAGGGCCGTCTGTCGCGCTGCCTTTTGACTTGCAGGTCTGTGTCTAACATGTTAATAGGGGCTGGGGAGAGGCCGCCCCTCCTCCCGGGCTGCTCCCCGCAGGGTCACTCTCCCAGCCCGCCCCGGAGCCGATGGGCAGCGGGAGCCGGTGGTGGCGGTCCCGCTCTTGGGCATGTCCCGCGCTTGGGCACGTCCCAGCCACATTCCTCCACCAGCCCCAAAAGAGCTGCTCAATGCGTCAACCCACGGTGTCTTTGGGAGGGCCTTTTTCCTCATCCTCATGCACAAGGATGCACCGGTGGGGTGGGAGCACGGGGGTACGCTCTCCCCCATGGCTGCTCATCGGCAGGATGATTTCCTTCCTTCCTTCTGAAAACAAATCACTGCCCACTCACAAACACTCAACTCCCCCCAGGGCAGTATGCTCCTTGGGGTCTCCATCCCCCTGCTGATGCTGACTCTCTCAGCACAGGGACATGGCCAAAGGCCCCTTTCATTGCTCCTCTCGGGGACATCTGTGGCGGACACATCATGCTAGGAGCCACAGAGGAGGATGAGGAATGAGGAGGACCCAAGGCTCAGCCCTGCAGCCCCAGCTCCTGCAACAGCCTGGGACTGATCCTGCACAGCCCTGGAGGTCCAACACAGCCTGGCACTGCCACTCCCTGCTACACTGACTTTAGATCAAACCCAAAGCCGTGGGCTCCCAGCCCACCACCACCAGGCTGCTTGCCTGCGGGGTGCCCCTTCTATTAAATAGGGGCAACGCTATAGCGTCATTAAAACTTAATAAATCCATTTCCCACACAAATAACACTAAATTCAGATTTGGGGGAAGGAATTAGGATGAAAACTTGTTAAAAGAAAATGACTTCTGCACAAATAAATTTTTGCAACTTGACTGAGCGTGAAAGTTTCCCATTAAAATGCAGCTCCGCTCCCTCTCTGGAAATGGGCAAGAGCCTCATAACCAGGCCCTAACCATTAACTGTTTAACTGGCTCTTCCAATATTAACTCCCGGCTGCTGTGGGGGAAGGGGAGGCTGTGAGGGGTGAAAGCCTGAGGTAGACATTAACTACCACCGTGCGAGGGAAGCGCACACTGCTCGCATCCCACTGGCATCGTGCTCTCAGTGTGGAGCAGTGGGTGGGATGCTGCCCTATCACTTGGGCTGGATGTCATTGTAGCTCCATTCCAACTGAATCTGTTCTATTCTGAGGCAGAGCTGCCCATATGGCTCAGCCAAATGTCTACTCCCCATCCCCAACTCCTCACAAAGGCTTTAGTCCTGATCCTGCACCTCTCACACCAAGCACTGCATTACCAGCAGCCACCTCCATCACCTAATTATAGAATCCCAGACTGGTTTGGGTTGAAGGAACCTTAAAGCTCATCCAGTTCCAATCCCTGCCACAGGCAGGGACACCTTCCACTCGAGCAGCTTGCTCCAAGCCCCATCCAACCTGGCCTTGAACACTGCCAGGGATGGGGCACAATTATTCGCCTCCAGGAGCCAGGATGCTCCTGACGGGTTGCGCTGCTTCATCTCGCACCTAAACAGGTTTTAATGTTCAGATAAGCAACAGCAAATGGATGGAAACTGAGGCACTAAGAGGTCCTGGCTTGACATATCTGGGTACCCCCAAGAACATCCTATAGGGCAGACCACTGCCCATGGGGTGCTTGCTGACACAGGGGGGTGAGAGGAGGGACCTGACCTACCAGACACCCTAGAGCTATAGACAGAGGCACTGCAACAGGTCCTGGCACTGCCACACACTGAGGAAAGCAGAGTCCAGACAAGTGTGTGTGAGTCTGACCAGGCACCAGCACACCTCCGCCAGCTGGAAGCAGCACGGAGCAGCTCTACCAGCAACCCTCAGATGTCAAAGTAAGGACTGGGGTGTCCTCCGCTGTGCATCTCAAACTGTCCTGGGGCTCTCCAAGCAGACAGATGGGGGCCACTATGGTCTGGTGTCACTAAGACCTAGCAGAGTACTGCAAAGACCTCCCAGCATTACATGTAATAGACGTGCAGAGAGAGTTGTGCTATTAAATCCAACTGGGGCTTCCTCAGCCCTTCAGAGCCCCAGCTTTGCAACCCTGACCAGACCCTGCCAATGTCAGCAGTGCCAAAGCAGGGCCCTGACCCTCACACATCTCTTCTCCTGCTTCTGGACAGCTTCATTTTCAGACACCCAAGAAGCAAAAACGCAGCATCATCCTCAACACCAGAGCATTGTTTGATGCTTATTCCAGATCTTTGAGCAATGCAACACGCAGCAGCTTTACCCCAGACCAAAGTGTAAGCACCAACACAATACCCACGGTCAGCAGTCCTTGGGTTGATGGTAACATCAACCTGCTGCTGCTGCTGCCTCTCAAGGCCAACCCCAAGGAGCCCAGCAATGCAGGATGGAGCCCTGGACAGACGGTTTGAGAAAGCTGGGATACCTCCTCCCCACAGCAAATCCGGGCTCATGAGGGCACCAAGCATGAAGGCAGCGTCAGGGATTTGTGGGATTTCGACACAGCTGCTGTGCTGGGTGACTGCAGCATCATCTTTTGTGTGCCAAGGGATGAGATGAAAACACCATTGAGAAAGCATCTGGAATCACCACAGACCATCACCTCTCCGTCCTGATGGCCCTTCTGGCCCTGGGCTCCAAAGCAAGGCACAGCCCAAGCACCCCAGCTCCATCTCAGGCAGCAGAAGCCAGGCAGTCCTCAGGGATGGCTGGACACAAAGCCACAGCCCACAGCCCCACATGGAGCAGTAGGACCCTGAACATCTTTTTGGCCCCTTGGATAGAAGCAGGACTCAACCAAGACCCCAAGCAGCTCTGCCTTCCCAGAGGGCTTCAAGTTGTATCCCAAAGGCTCTTCCACTCCACAGCCCCAATACATGGTCTCAAACCTTCACCTGGAGTTTGGCGACACGTTAACCATGGAGAAGTCTCCATCCAGATCCAGAGCTCACCAGCTCTCAGCAAGTGCACCCCGAGGCTACTCCCCCATTAAACACACTGATGCTCTATAAATTCACATTCCACTCATGTATACATGCTGTTACCATGCGGGACACCTACCAGCATGAGCAAAACGAGGGTCACCACCTCCAGGCCTGGAAAGAGCAGGTTAATTTCCAAACAATGTTATTTTAAAACTTGCTAACTGCCTCCTGATTATGTTATTCAAGCCCTTAATTGGTGAACAGCTTGATCTTGCAGTGCCTTATACGTGTCTCCCTCATGTTACATACAATAAACTGGAACAGCCTTGGAACAAATGGATGCAGCATGGCTTCCAGCCGGTAGGAAGACAAGGAGCCAGGTGGTCGAGATGGAAGAAGTTTTGGTGGAATAAAACATACCCCATACCATGAAGCAAACAACCTCCAGAAGCTGTCCATGGAGCAGAGCCCCATGCACTTCATCACACATCTAAGAGCTGCAAGAACCCAGGAGACAGACACTGATCTCAGATGATGATGGCCACTGTGAACACCTCATCCCCTCTGCACCCATTTTGGGGAGCCCCTGAGCACATTCATTTCAGCAGGCATCACCCTGTCTCTCCTGCTCATCTCCATGCTGCAGGAGATACTGATGGAGGTATCTCCTCTTGAACGTGACCCACACTGGCTCCTGCCCCAAAGCAGTACAACCAAGTATCCAAGCCATGGAAAAAACCAACACAAAACCTCATCTCAACCAACAGACTCCCGAGGCAAGTTAATGGGAGTCAATGGGACCACCTGAGACAACTGATAACCATCACGATGCCTTGCAGAGAGGAGAGATGTGAACAGAGACTCCTCTGGAGCCAAGAGCTCCTGCTGCTGCAGCAGCGACCTCACCAGCTGGGCTCCTCAGCTCCGCTTCCTTCCACTGGAATCTGCAGCAGGTGACGCTTTTGTGTTTGTAATCTCCCCTCTTACCCATTTCCACCTCGCTCTTTCCGAGAATGAGATCAGACTCGAACGAGCCACCAAGAGTTCTCAACATGGCTGAATCACCGCTCCTCTACTTCTTTAAGGGCTTCCTCTGGTTGATTGTTCCACACTCCACCCTCTTCCTCCCCAGCACCCAGACTGCATTTTTTCTTTGTTATTATTTCATGGAAATAACGTTGGGTTAAAGCACATGAGAAAAACCAAACCAGAAGGAAACTTCCGCCCTTTACAATGAGATAACAATGACTGAGCAGTTGAATAACTTGAAGGGCACAGGGAGCTGCAGGGCTCACATCTCTCCTCTGTCTTCCTGGTCATCTTCTAAAAGAGTCTGGAGCTAAAATAATCATCTCTTCCCACAACAATCCCCCTCTGAATGTTTCTTCCAATGTTTCTGGCCCGCTGCCCATGGAAGCTGGTGATGGCAACGGGCACCAGCTCAGGAGCCATTGCCCCGGCTGAACTACAACACGGTGCTGATTCGTAAACAGAGGAAGTACTTTAGCAAACCGACTCTTCCCCCTTTTCAGTGTAAGCCCAGTGATTAATTTAACTTGTTCTTTCCCTTTGCTGTCTCCTTTGCTTCTCTGGGAAGGACTATGACAACCCAGATGCAGCTCCTCTGGCTTTAATGGTGAAGGGCTGGTGGAGCGGGGTTTAAACCCAGCCCTCTTTCATGCCATCTGCTTTTAACTAGCGGAGCAAGGGAGGTCCTGGGAATAAAAGTCACATGGCACAGCAATCTAAAATCAGCCCTGCTCATTTCCAGGGATGCCAGTCACAACGAGGCTTAGCCAGCAGTTTAATTAGGAGCTATTGCTAGAAGTCAAAACGACCTTTTGGGAAAACCTTGTCATTTTGCCTGGGAAAATGCCTTTGACTGAGGCAAGTGCCTTTTCTGGAAAGCCACAGCTCCCCAGTGCCATGAGACCACACGTCAAACACTGCAGCAGCCACCAGCTGCAGACCGGGCCTTATAGTGGTGTGAGTGGCACAGAAGCACCGAGGGACAGAAACATCTCATGGGTCTGTGCTGGAAGTTCCAGCACTGAAAGACCTGGCTACCCCTGCCAACGTGGAAAGTGGCTCCAGAGCAGCTTAATGAGCCCTCCAGCCAATAACTGCTTGGTCCTGTCCACCCAATTCCAGCCCTGCACGCCCCAGACTGCCTGCAAAGGGACAAGCAAGATAAAGCACCTGGAGCCTTACAAACCACTGTAAAATGATGAAGGCAGAGAAAGCTGCCCGTCTCGCACTGGTGATTCCCTTTCCGTAACAGGGCTGATAACTGGGGTTGGGAGTTATCAGAGCCTTCTTCACGTGACCCAACCAAGCGGACACTTGTCCGCTGGAGCAGCGTCTCCCTCGTATGCTCTCTATTTCACTCCACTTTCTAATTGGATTTGTGGGGGCAGCACAATGGGGCTTTATGGCCAAACTTTGTTAAGTGCCAGCCCGAGCAGAGATGTGGCCAGCAGCCAAAATGGTGCATTTCCCGCAGGCGCCAAAGGGCAGTGCCAAGCTTTCCTGTGTCTGGTATCTGTGCTCTTGGCTCTGCTTTGTTTGAGAAGCTTGGAAGCAAAACTCCTTGTAAAGGGATATTCAAACAAGTGAAAACCCAGGCTTTTGCAAGCTGCGATCAGATACCTTGGGAAGCTGCACCTCTAATATCTGCCCACAAAGTGTACCCTGCATGGGACAAGTGCTCCAACACACCGAGCACACACCTTGGTCTCCTGCAGAAATAACTCACACGCACTCGTGAAGCCATCCCAGCGTCTGCAGCCAAGAGCAGGGGGTTATTCACAGCCAAAGGAGCTCTTTAAAGTTAACTTTTTCTCTTGAAAACCCCACCCCAAGCCTACTTTGGAGGCTTCTCCTCCAAATAGAGCTCGCACACATCAGGTCTAATTAGATTCCATCACCATCTGCACATGAAATGTAAATCAGGAGTTGCAGAGACTTAAGGAAAAAAAGGGAAGAATGACCACAAGGAAAAGGAGGGGTGTAAGGTTGGGGAGGGGGTGGA
>JAOEHY010016372.1:0-12162 GCA_025447955.1 Psilopsiagon aurifrons | reverse complement strand
ATTCACAACTTCCCTGGGCAACCCATTCCAGTGCCTCACCACCCTCACAGTAAAGAACTTCTTCCTCATATCCAATCCGAACTTCCCCTGTTTAAGTTTGAACCCATGACCCCTTGTCCTGTCACTACAGTCCCTAATGAAGAGTCCATCCCCAGCATCCCTATAGGCCACTTTCAGATGCTGGAAGGCTGCTGTGAGGTCTCCACGCAGCCTTCTCTTCCCCAGGCTGAAGAGCCCCAACTTTCTCAGCCTATCCTCATACAGGAGTGACTTGGTAAGACTGCTAGTGTGAAAGCTATTGCAGGGCTGCACTTAACAGATGAACTTTCTCATTCCTTTGCTGTTGCTGCTGACACTGGTACCTCATGCCAACACTGTTGTGAGGCCCACGATGCTGGAAGAAGGCACTGACTACAACCCTCAGCAATGCTGAATATGCAAACCAGTGTTTCACTTTCTGATCCACTTACTATTTGAAATCCCTGATTTAAATCTCTAAGTGAGCACTAAAGGAGGAAAATCATGGGTTGGCTGGGTAGGAATCCCAAAACCTGTGCCTGAGGGAGCACTGTGGGTGAGGAGGGAAACGTGAGCAAGGCACGTGAGCTGCTGGGGATGGATGTCTTTGCTGTTGGCTGGTGTCAACTCTTAATTCAAGTTAACAGGGGAACTGCATAACACTTGCAGTTCTATTTAGAGCACACTGGCATATATTGCTTGCAGGACTTTATTTTTCTATTTTTAATTTATAGAAGCGCTCATCTTCACATCTGGTAACATTTTCTCATTTTCCAGTAAAGTAACAGTTTTGACTGTTATATTATACAGGATATTATGTATTACGTATTAGGCTGTACTTTTCATAGGAGCCAGCTATACAGACAGGATTTCTGCACTGACTGGCTATTTTTTGAGTGGTTAATGTGAATGATCGTAGTGGGTGTTTCTGAGTGTGCTGGGACGGGGAGATTAACACCAAAACCTTAAATAATAGCCAGCTACATGCAGAATGAAGTGCATGGCTTCAAGTAACAGCATTCAATATCAGATTCACGAGAGAAAGTTCCTTCTTTTGTGCTCTGACTCATTAATAAAGTACATTTTCTTATGTGAGAGATAGCATTGCAATGCATAAAAGATGCACCTAAATATTTATCACATAGGCTGCTATGGTTTTGCTTCTGCTGGATGCTTGCTGGAACAATACTGAATTTTAGATGAGATCTGGTACTCATTCACAGTTCCTTACAAGGGCCATGGTGGAGGATTAAAGACCACCTTGTTTATATCCATATTAAGCTCTTGTCTCATGTCAGTTCAATTTATTCAATCCTCACGAGTTTTAATGTACAAATGTTTAGGAATTCAGTCTTTTAATCACAGATGAGGAGTTCTGAACATGGTTTAAAAGGGATTTTAAGTTTGGGGTGGGTTGTGCATTTGTAAATACATATGCATGGGTGGAAGTCTATACGTGTGCTATATGGGACTGGGTTTCCACTCAAGGGCTTTGGGTGAATACATGTTCACAGCCTGCTTCGTGGCTGTGTTCTTCTGGTGTGTGTTTGGAGCCCGTCCTGACTTCTCATGTGTCATGACAACACAAACTTTACCCCCTGTTTTACAAAGTCAGAATATTAAATAGGATTCTTGCTGTTTCGGTCTTTCCAGAGCAACCTGGAAGTTTCATGCACATGGTTCAGTGCTGAAATCCAGACTGGCCAAGGTTGGTTTTGAAACAAATCCAGTAGAAACCTTTATTGTTCTAAATAGGTTTTACTGTATTTTTGCGTCTTCCTTTTCAGTTGCTGTCTCACCTTGGCTTGATGTCTCTGGGCTGCAGGCAGTGAAACCTCTTTGGTGTAATTTCTAGTGAGAAAATCAGCCTGCTTGCAGGAAACCTCTGCAGACAGTGTGTAGGGGATGGTGAAGTTAATATTTATTTAGCTTACATTTTGATCATTACTTTAAGAATGTATTTTTTTCCCCGTGTTTGGGGAGGATTCTTTATTAAGGATGAAATTTCATTTAGGCTGAATTAACTTTCAAAATGTGTGAATATTACTCCTTTAAAGATGGTGGCAGTGTTACATTCTTAATTAATGGGAAAGATGCTGCCTGTAACTTGGAGTGCTGTATGAAGACTTCAGGTTTTGACATCTTTACAATCAACAGAAATCACATTTAATCAACCTCAGCTATATTCTGTATAAACATACATTTGGAGAACAGACTTTGTTCTTCTGTAGCCATTGCCTGGGAGGTGTAGCCTCCTCTGCAGCCTCATGCTAAAGGTTTATAAGAATTAAGATTTTAACATAAGGTGCCCTTCTGCTTTGAAGAGGCCACCTATGGTAAACAACCATAGGTCTTGATTTTCCTCTTGATCAAGCATACGTGTCAAGATCAGCTAAGCAGAACTGCTTCTGAGCTGAGTTTTTAGCTTGCTGGCTTCCTGTTGGATGTCCATCTTGGATACCTTGACCAGCCGGGAATGTCTTTAATGCCAAGTCTGTGGTCCATTGAAAATGGGGGGTGAAAATCCTGCTGGGCTTCATTCAGGTGGCTTGGAGAGCACCTCCTTGGTTGTGCCCCATCCCAGAGGCATGGTGTGCCCACAGGAAGGATGAACTGGAGTTTTCTGAGAGGAGAGCGGTGTTGAAAGCTGTTTCATGGCTCTCCAGCAATGAAGATGAAAAGGCAGCTCCTCTCTCAGCAGTTTTAGAGCACAGCGGGGCTCTGCAGAGAGCCTGACGTTGCGTTGTGTGCAACACAGATGTTTTCATCTCCAGGAAAGGGGTAAGCTGCACCTAAGAGCAGGTTGGGCCTGGTGCTGTGGAACAAGTTAGTGTTGTACCTAGGGGTGGGTTTAAAACAAATGACAAATTTAATGCATTGAAAGCAGCACTGAAAATAATAGCCTGCAACTTAAGCAGGGGAAATCCTTCGTGACAATTCAGTGGCTGAGTTTTTACATACCCGAGGTGTAAACTGTGTAGTGCTGAGGAACCTGCTCTGATCAGCCAAAGGGAAGATAACAGGGTCTTTTTCATCATTCAGAGGAAAAGGTGTGTTTAAACTCCAGGGAAGCATGTTCACCAGCAGCTAGCATCTCATAATCTGAAAGGTTAACTCTGTAACTGCTACCTGGATTAAAGGGAAGAATCTGAATCCCAGAGCTATGGTGCCAGGCCCTGATTTGTCATCCATAGCATGTTCGTCATGGCTACAGTAATGCACATTCAGGCTCAAACGTCTGTGCAGTTTTAGGTACGAGTATTTTAATCCCAGCTTTTGTGCTTCAGTCGCTCTCCGTGGAAGCTCCTGTTGTTGGCCTGTAGTAGCAAGGATATTTTTTATCATCTCCATTCCCACAGTAATACACTGATGGCATTAAATGGAGGCATTTGAGTAATTCAGCTATTCAGCAATATTTTCTAATCACTGAAATCTCAGTTTTTGCAATCAATCCTGTTATCCTTGCCTTCTGTTGGATTGATGGAGCTGCTACTTTGGGGACCGGAATCAGTGGAGTTATCTTTTGAGCAGACAAGTGATTGATTTTAGGCATTAGACATTCACCAAGATGTTATAAACATTTGCCTTTTCCTACTTGCCAAACAAGTCAGTTGCCTCAGAAATTTACCAAAGCCATCTTTACACTTTGGCATAGTATTTTTAAAGGGGGATAGCTGGGCAGTTTGCTGTGTGGAGTAACCTTTCCTCCTCACCATGTGCGTGCAACTCTCATTATTCTCATAGGAAAGCTACGTGTGCATCGAGGAGAAAAATAGGTCCCATGTGTCAGAGCTGTCAGGGAATTTTTCTTCCACTACATTGCTTTGCTTTCTTTCTACCTACAGGAACTTTGCAGTTTTTACACCTTGTTATCCGCTGCCTGTCAAATGTCACGTTGTCTAATTCCTTATTCTCAGAGCTGTTGTGATGCCGCGAAGGTTTGAGGAGGGTTTCTCACTGGTGGTGCGTGTTGCTCTCAAAAACCTGTGCTGCAACCCAGGATTTCAGCTCTAATAGCAGGGGGAGAAGTCAGCAAATACGATGTTCTAGTTCTAATTCAGCCTCTCCATTTCTGACATGATGCACCTTTGTGATGTCTGCTGACATCTCATGTGCCCAGCAGAGCTTCTCTCCCCTTTGTTTAAAAATGTGACACACAAAAATCTCAGCTATAAATAAAAATCATCTCTCCCAGAATGTTTTAAAAGCTATTTAAAGCATTAATATAAATAAAAACCAAGCTGGTGTTTATTCAGCATCTTTGCCCTCTGAAGAACATTAGGGGTCTTTTCAGATAATAATGTATTTATGTAGGCAAGCTAGAGATAACTTGGAGGAAAATATTTGGCTTAGTCAGAACCTAGATTCAGTAGGAAAAAATGAAGCTTGACAGAAGAGCAGAAATATATCCCTTTGAGTGGAGGTTCACTAAGTGCATTTTGTAATGCACAACATTTTAAATATGGTTTAAAATAAATATGGATTAGTTTAAGGCGAAGCTTTCCCTCTACTGTCAGTTTGCTTCATTTGGCTTAAAACTTTCCTTAATCTGCCTGACACAGCTTCTCATATTTTTCTCTCTCGTGCTTTCTTTGCCTTGAGAAAGATAAAATAGGATTGGTTAAAAACACATGTAGTAGCTAGAATTGTTGGCCTTGATCTCGTTAGTTCCACAGCTCTGGTTGCTCGCACTCCTGCTCGGGTGACCTTGTTGGTAGTAGTGCAATGGTTACTGTTAAAGTTTCTTTGTACATTTTTTGCTGATTTAACCTCATATTTTAGGGTTCTAGCTGATAGATGCGTAAGCTCCCTCTCTCTTTCAGCTGTAGCTGTGTTTTCCTATGCAGAGGTGAAACCACCACATTTTCAGTTGCATCCATCCTAGTAGAGGAATTGATACTCTATTGGGATAGGAGATTTTAGGAAAAAAGTCCTTAATAGTGTTTTCCGGAGTTTGGACTCAGATATTTTGGGATAGGGCATAAGCTGCTATTCATTAAATGCCTACTGCGTTTTGAGCATCACAATAGTAATTAATCCTGCTTTTTACATCTCTTTTACTAATAAGCTTTTATACTTACTGCTTAGCTTCAAAATCCTTCCCAAATAACTCTCTTCTAGAGGGCAGTGAAGGTCCTGCCTTCAGTGGTGAGGTTGTAGCCGCAGAACCTTAACCTGCACATCTGTGTGCTGCGGGCAGCAATGGTGCTCATATTTATTAAATTGAATGGAATAAATTCCTTTCTGTGAGTAATCAGTGGTGACACAGCTTTGCAGTCAGTATTCCTGAGACAAGATGAAGTTTCTTTGGCGGTAAGCAAGGCGAGTAGCAGAATTCCTGACAGTGGAATGGCTGGAGGAAATCAAGCTAACAGAAAAATCAATGTAATTTCTGGCCCTTAATCACTGCCTGCAGAGGTGGGAGGTCAGCCCCTCTCTAATAGTGCTAATTGATACAGAGAGAGGCTGCATTAACGTTTTGCAAGTAAGCTTTATTTAAAGTGAAGTAAATCTAACAGGAGATTTTAGGCAAATGCAGCAATTTCACAGATACACCCCCCATTTTTTGTATGATAGTGTTTTAAGACTGTCTTTTGAATGCTGCGTACTTGTCAGCCAGCTCACAGCAGAGGGTAGTCCTGCTGCCTCCGCAAAACAACTCTGCTAGCTCATTCGTGAGTGATCCAGCCTCTGTGTATTTAATGTCTTGAAGCCACTGTTGGATTCCATCCGTTTTTGGTGGTTTTTATCTAGAAGTTAAGTATGTGTTACACTCACACACACATGCTCTTACATGAGGTTTCTTTTAGTAAATGCTTATTGGGGGAAAAGAAAATCCTCTAATAAAGGCCACGCTGGCTGTGACACACAGAAGGTGTATGTTGGGATGGTGACAACAGTCCATCATTTGCTTCATGGTCTGCTTTAATTCGATGGCTACAGATGAGCAGAGAGATAAACAGGATGGTGGGTGCAGAGGAGCAGTTGTACTGATGATGTGTAGCTAATGAAGCATTGTGGGTTTACAGCTCCTTAACACAGTGACCGTGTTTTCTAGGGGAGGTTTTCCTACCCATGGTTTATTTTGATGCTTTATGAACATATAGAAAGCCCAAAGTTATTTTCTCAGGTTTCATCCTCAAAACTTGTATAAGAAACTAGATAATGGCTTCAGTTTTTGCAGTCTGGCTTACCATTATTTCCATTAATTTTCACTAACATAAAGCCTTAAAGTTACAGTTTCTGTATCTTAGAGCAGAAAAAAAAAAGTGGTGTAACTTCAGCAATGCTTTTCCCTTCATCTGTTTTTCTACTTCTTCCTTTCCTATGGAGGCATGGCTTAAGAAATTCCAGGAAGAAGGTGTGGATGAGGGTGTGCAAACGTGTTTGCCTGCAGCAGGGATGTTTGAAACAGTTGTAATCTGTGTTAATAAATCTCAGTAAATCAAAGCAATTCAGGCCAGAAAAAAAATGTATTGCAAGCAAAATTATTTTACTGGATGGGAAATTACAGTGAATAAAACAGTGAATAAAAACTGGGAGCAAAGTTTCATTTTGAGACTTGAGTCCTTGCAACATACAGAGCCTGCTGAGATCAAGGTTAGCGGTTTCATTGCCACTGTGTAGCTTTAGATGAGTTAAATCAATATTTGAAATCCTATATTGCGGTGACATTTAATTAGAATTGTAAATAATTTGGTCTAAATTATAATACATTATCAGTGCATTTATGTATATGGACGTATGATAAATTTCTGTAGCTAAAGATTCTGTAACTGAACCCTTTCTGTTCAGGAAGAGCTTTGGGAATTCAATTAGCCAACAGGATCGTTTTGTCCTGTATCTTCTCTGTCAGCAACTTGCAGCGTTCCTCAAAAACACAGGGAATTCTCCTGTTCCTGTTAACATCTGCCACTGAATGTTTCACGTATTCTGCTGTGTTATAAATAATGTATTCTATCTGTATATTTTTATTTCACTGTAACGATGCAGGGGGAATATTCAGGGGAGGTGCTTTGTGGAACAGAAGTGGAGAGAGTTTTGTTTTCTAGGTTTTGCAATAGCATCGTAGGGCATAAATCCCAATCCAAAAGGAGTCCACAGTGGTCTTTTAATTTACTTTTGAAGTGCTATTTTAATTGTCTCCTGTTAGCTTTGGATTCTTTTATAAAAGATCATATATTATTGATATCTTCTTGTTCCACCTCATTTCACTGGCAGGCTGTGGCTGTTTCCCAGTTGACCAAAAGAAAGAGCCTCTTAATGTTGAAGCTGCTGTGGTTTTCAGATTTTATTTATTGCAATGATCAGTTTTTTCTGTGGGGTTTAACCTAATTGCTTTTTAGTTTGAAACCAAGGTTTAAAATTATTACAGTCCCTCCAAGTGAAAAATTTCATTCATCCTTTTCCCTTGCCTCATAAAACTATTTAAGAAACCACAAAGACTTGGCCAAGAACTCCGACATGATAAAATTCATTGCGAGATTAGAGGATTTATCCAAATCTACATGTTGATTTTTAATACTACTAAATTAGATCCATCTTTTTCTTGTATTTACAAAGAGAAATCTCCTTACCCACCAAAGCCGTGGCTGTAAATCACTTCGGGTCCGACTGGCCAACACCTGATTGCATATGCTATCACCAGGAAGGTTTCAGCACTGTTCTTTATTATTTAATGATTGAAATACTTTTTTGTTTACCTGCTCCCAAGGGCCAAAAGATTTATAATCCTTTGGGGGCTACTGGAGCTGCAATATTTCCTTTCACAGTTGCTCCTACTCCGATTGCGAAATGGGACTTGCAGGGTAACTAATATTATTTCCTCCTCCTACACTTTCCTTTTCCTGAAGCCGTAAGATAGCCATTTGTTTGTGCTTATGTGCGCTTGCAGCGTGCTCCGCAACTACAGTTTCTCCACTGACCAGCAGTTTTCACATGCTTCTTGTTTGGGGGGAATGCCAGGGGGATTTGGTTTAGGGATCGTGCCCCCTCTTTATCCTAAAATCTTTGTTTCCTGTGCCTTGCTCCATTGCAAAGGAGAAAGCTGGCTGCAGTATCCTTAAAAAACTCAATGGAATAAAAAGACATCTCTTGCAAAATGTCCTTACAGATGAGATTTTTTTGAGGCTCTCTTCACTGCAGTTGAAAACTGGGAATCTGATGAGCACAATAATAGTTGTATTTTATTTTTGTCTTTAATGCTATACCTACAGAGCTGTGCGTTAAGTGATCTTCAGTGTCTGAGTCAAATAATAGTGCTCTTCTCACGATGCACTTTGTGTGGATAATATGCTAGAAAGATTTGCAGCAGTGGAATCCCTCACATTGCTTCTGGACACCATCATCAAATGTTTTTAGCAATCCTTTGAAGATTCACGTTGCTTAAGATCATGTGTTGGCTTCTTGCATTTGCTTTAGTCTTTCAAAATGCGAATGAGAAAGAGAAAGGGAATGGAAAAAAAGCCCTGTGAAGAAAAGTAATACAAACTTTATGTTCCACTTTGAGATTTCCTTTGGGAGCGAAGTGTCACCTCCTGAAGAACCTCCCAAGATCAATACAATTATGCAGACATGAACATCTCAGGTGAAGCATTTTAGGCAAGTAAGTGCAAAAGAAATCTTTGTTTTGGTTGAGCACTTGATGAGGCTTCCCTTAAAATATCTTGTCGTAGAAATGCTTGAATACAAAAACGTTAGCCTTAAATGGATATCACTTTCATGCACATGAGTGCGTGTAAGACGCTGTGTAGTGCTTCATTTCAGAATGTAGGAAATCTTTTCTCTCGGGTAAGAGCAAAAATCCAACATCATCGCACATTTTTTCATTTATTATATGTTTTCATAAAGGAATGAGCTTTCACACAAAGTAATGGTGGCTTAAGTTGGCTTTTGCCTTCTGCATCATTAAGCAGCATTGTTATTAGAATCCAGCATCTCATATATTGGGTACTGTTTTACTATATTCTTTTTAGTTGAAGTTTCAAACTTGTGGCAGCTCAGATTATCCTTATTTATGTTTAGTATTTTAACACTCTCAAAACCTGCTCTATTCTGCTGCTGTTCCATAAGCAGCTTCCCTTCTGCCCCCATCGTGACACTGATCCAGCCAAAACCTTGCTCTTGCAGTCTTTTGTGATTGCTTTTGATTTGAAACACTGGAGTCCTAAATATTGGGTTTTGGTAATTGGATGACACAAAAAGCAGAACTTATTAAAGAATTCCCTTCCTTATATTGTTACGCTAATATAGAAAATTTAATGTGTTTTGTACTGTGGATTTCTTTTCCACCGCTGATAAATGTAAGCGTTGGTGTGTGGTACGGACTCAATTTCCTCATAGCTTTTATGGTTTTAATTACATTTGGGGGCTTAATTTGGTTTAAAAAAATCCTGGTTTCCACACTGGCGGAAACTGAAGAAAATCAGTTCTTCACAGTTTCTGCTCCTTGCCCAAACTACTGTGGTGTGCAACCGGACTTCCTACAGTCCCACTGAACCTTTACCCTGGTGCTTTTTACTGTCTTCATCATACACACTGTGAGGTCCACGTGGGTGAAAGCGTTGCCAGTGATAAATAGAATTTGAAATATTATTTGAATCAAGTATCTGGTATCTTGGATGTAAACAGAAGTGCCTGAATTTTTCAGATCTTGGTTTGCGCTAATTTGGGAATGGCAGGGAAAGGGCTGCCCCAGCTTGCTTGAGGCTGTTGGGAAGTGAAGTGTAAATGCAAGCTCTGCCCTTGAGAAGCTGAACTCAGTCTTAATGGTTGAGGTTTTTTATTTATTTATCTCTTTTCCAATCCACAATGGGTACCAGAAAAGCTTTATGTGGCTGTTCTGATGTGGTTAAGAACCCGAACAAGCAGTGAAGTCCATAGCTCAGGTAATAACTTAGGTATTTTTAAAGTTGGTTTGGATATTGTGTTTCCAGCAGTAAACTGTTTTCTGCTGCTGGTAATTCTGTTTGTTGCTGTAGTCACTCTTTGTATTTTAATTCTTAACATGGTATTAAATAAGAAGTGCTTATGCCTTATTTTCAAGTACTCAACAGCTCAGATGTTGGCCTCAGGACCTGCCACATCCTATGGCAGCAAGAGTGGCCTCATCCCTTGGCACTGGGAAGGTACTGCTGCAAACACAACAGCCTTTCCCTGGCCTCCCATGATATTTTGCATCATTCTGCAAGGTGGCAACACACAAATGACTCTTTCAAAGCACAGAAGCTGCTCTTGATACCACAGAATTTCACATCACGTTTTTCCTTTCTTTTCTATTTTTTTCTCTCATTTTTTGAGAAGCAGGCAGCAAGTGGTACACAGGCCAACTGGGATACTGGGAAAATACTCAGCATCCTATCTGCCATGCATGGCAAGTGTCCTTCATGCTGTGGGACGCATCAGCAATTTCAGACCTTTCAGCAGCTCCTCCTGTGGTCCCACTCCTGCCCGTCTATCACGCAGGCTGCCAAGGTTGCCCCATCTCTCTTTCATTTGATATGGGCTGAGAATGACAGACAGGGGAGCGAGGGCGACCGCAGCCGTCGGCAGAGCGGCAGGCGGGCGGTTGGGGCTCCGAGTACAGCTGCTGAAAGCTGTCAGGATCTTGCCAGGTCATCCCCTAAATGAAGATCTTCCATCATGGTCTTTCTCCATGGCTGGAGACTTTTCCAAATCCACCACGTGCTTTTCCAGAAGCCCTGAACAGAAGTCACTGTTCACAGGGATGAAAAGCATGGCAGAGATTTTGCCTTCTGTGCCTTCGGCATTCAAAGTCATCTCTTGTTTCTTCTCCTCCCCTCACACCCTGCTATTGTTCAAAGCCTTCTTCGTGTGTCTCTTTACATTGTGCGCTCACATTTTGCTTTGTTAGTATTTAGTGCATGCCATCTCTTACATTCTGGAAAGCTTCCCCACTCCTGTTGAACAGCCACGCTCTCTTTTCCCCATCTTCTCCCTCATCCCCCCAAACTCCCTTTTCTCAAAGCACAATTTCAAGTGAGCTGTAAAATATCCCCCACATCCTGGTCACCTTTATATACCATTTGCTACCCTTTTAGGGCAAAGCTGTCTCCTCCTCCCTTTTAATAACAAGTAGAGTCATGGCAATAACAAACCTTTCCATGTTGCCAGGACTCATGAGATTGACTTACAATGACTTATTAACTTGTGAACCACTCTGTCAAAACCCCAAAAGTGAAAAGAAAGGCAATTTGTGTTCATGTAGTTTTAGGGATATGTATTTATTTTTATGCTGTAAATCAGTAGTAACTGGCTACTAGCATGAAGTTTCCTTCTAAACTAATGGTATAGCCCCAGGACTTCTAATTGCATTTGAAAATAGCAAAACAAGAAGAGGCACCCCAAAATACCCATCCTGCGTGGTGTGCTGCATGTGTGGGCAAGGGTCTGTTATCGGGCAGCCCATGAGCGTGGTGTTTTCAGTCTGGCTGCGTGAACCCAGCCTGCACATACCCATAAAAAGAGATGTCTTGTCACAAGACATTTCTTCATTAAACTGCATTTATCCTGCCTCCCCTGTTCACCCTGCAAAAGAAGTCATCCTATTTTTAATAGGAACATTCATAAATAAGTTAGCCCCAGGGGAAGCCGGGGAAGAGGTTACATGTGTGGTTATAGATGAAACAGACTTTCATGAGGGCAGGATTATATTATTTGCTGCTTGGGTTATGTATTTCTGCACGTTGCGTTGGAGTGCACTAAAGTCCCGACTGCTCCGGCGTTGAGGGAGGCTTGTTTTGCAGCTGGAAATACCGCTTTAAAGGACTCGCAGTGCACAGTCGTGCACGTTTTACTTGAAAAGGGGCACTTTGGAGGCTATTTTCCTTCCCTGCGTGCCCCAAGGAGGTGTAATGCATTTGCCGATGATAAACCCAACAGGTGCCAGGGCTGGTGGGTACTGCAGCCAGTTGGCTTCCTGCCGGCAGGCTCACAGTGGCTATATTGTGTCTCAAGGTTTTTGTGTGCTTCCATGTCCTTATGAGGGATGGTATAACCCAGTTGAAATACATACTTAAACTCCTGAGGGATTAAGTGTGTTTCCTTTGCTTTACAGTTCAGAATTTTACAGTTTCTTTGTTTTGGGGGTTCTCAGATTGCTTAATGATTTTTTTTGTCGTCCCC
>JAOEHY010016368.1:2228-26877 GCA_025447955.1 Psilopsiagon aurifrons | reverse complement strand
ATATTATATATATATAATTTATATATTATATATATATAATTTATATATTATATAAAAGCAGATATTATATATATATATAACTTGGGGAATGTACAATTTGCCTTTGTTCCACTACTTGATGAAGGAAAAAAAACCTGTAGGTCTAGGTGGAGTTGGAAGTGGGGGAAACCTGGGTGGAAGATAATCTGTATTTGTGGTTCATTTTCTCAGGCAATACTGGATGTGGTTGTGAATCTTCAGTTCAGCCTGATAGAAAAATTGTGGCAAACTTTCTGGCGCTATTCTCCCTCTGCTCCACCTGATGGCACTATTACTGAAACAAGGTCAGTAAATATTTCTCTTTGCTTACTGCTTCTCATGATAATGTAAGTGTCAAAAAAGAGTAAGTCTTGTTTACCTACAAAGTAATAATTAGTTTCATTTGATAATTTTTCAGATTGTCTTAACATTTTTATATAGACTGAGTATATGACAAACTGCAGTATTGAAACGATTGTGTCATCCATATTTTAATGTCCTTGGACAACTACAGTAAAAGTGTCTTTCCACAGAACCACAGAATTGTCAGGGTTGGAAGGGACTTCCGGAGATCATCTCATCCAGCCCCCATGGGAAAGGGTCATTCATACCTTTTCATAATTTTTGAGCTATAGCAGAGTTATGGAGGCATTTTTTAAATCCATTTCCATATGACGCAAGATGTACAGAGGTTCTATTGAGTGTGTTTTAGATATCTATGACATCTTAATAAAAAAAATACACTGTAACACCCATGGGAGGTTTTTACCTGCTGTGAAAGCATTATCATTTATATGTTTGCTATATTTTTTTCACAACAGCAATCTGAGTGAAATAGAAAGTCGACTTCCAAAAACAAAATTGGTTACTCTGTGCAAGAATGAATCTATTCTGAAGTGGATGTGTAACTGTGACCATGTCATGTACCAGGCTTTGGTGGAGATACTCATTCCTGATGTCCTTAGACCTATTCCTAGTAAGTTGAACACTTGAAATATTTTCTAAGGATTTTTGTGCATGTGTGTGGTATGCTGATGGTGGTCTTCTGCCTGACAGGGCAGCATTAGTTTGAAAGTTAGGAAAGTATTATATATCATTTATCCTTACTTTTATTGTGTAGGAAGTTGTGCTGAGAGTTGATGTATGCTTTGTATTTTAAAAGTAACTGAGAAATTTAGTACAGTTGGAAGATCTGGTTTTGAAGGTATAGTTTCATATCAAAGTTATTTCTTTGAGTGTTACGTTTCTGTATTAAAATATTTTCCTTTTATGCTGGCTGTAGGCTATCAGATAGGCTTAGGCATAAGCGCTGTGGCCCTGAGCCAGTGTGCACTAATGTCACTTGCTCCTTCCACTAAACTCAGCAGGTTTTGCATAAAACTTTACTCATTAATCTTTGATTAATCTGGAAAAAAATGTATTTGATCTTTATGATTTCATTTTTGGACTAACAAAAGTTAGTCTTTTGTTCTTTATCAGTAGCTGCTGAAGTCAGTATTAATTACTGTTAGATGATGCAAACTTAACTCCAAAATTTTTAATCCAATTTATTATTCCAGTCTAACTGTTCCTTCTGATGTACAGCCTGCATGGAAGAGTCAGTAACTGCCTTGCCATTCAACTAGCTTTCTTTTTTTTAATTAGAGTCCATCATTACTCCAGCAGTGCATTCTTATGGCTATTTTTGGTAGAAAATTACTCTGTATGAAGGAATTTGAACTCCTCTGTAAAGTATTTATTGTCTCACACATGCTGTGCTAAATATTAAAAATAAATCATGTTAGCAACCCACTATACACCTCTTAACTCCTGCATATTATATCCTCTCCATGAAAAAAACCAGCAGTCACTTGATAAAGTTAGATTAATATTAAAAAAAAAAAAAAATAGGGCCTTAAGTAGCTCTGCAACTAACAAAGCTATTATGTTATGCTGTGAACACCCCTTCTGATATAGTGACTCCAGCAGTAATAAGCACTCCCAAAGAATATTTGCAGGTATAGCCTTGCCGAAAAGTTTTATTGACATTTTGCTTGTCAGTGAAATGAAATTAGGTTTTAGTAAATTACATGTGATGCAAGAAATATTTGGAACTGGAACTGGAAATGTATGAAATCTGGTCAGTCATTTAAAAATGCAGTTTTACCTTTTTTTAAGGAGAGAGTAAATTCTTAAAGATAAACATAATTTATCTTTCATCTATGTAGCAGAATAAAGGAAGAATATTTTCTGAAATACATGCAGTTATTGACGGCCGTTACTGATAGAAATTATTTTGCATTGGTTTGTATTTAATGTTTTACATTTCTATCTAATGACAATGCCATTAAGTCGGATTTTAATTTTAGAGTAATATAATATATAAGAAGTGAACAGGTAATGATAAATACCCCACAAATTTAATCACAATATTTAATAGGTTGAATTAAAACTGTCTTTAAAGAGCACATCACTTTCTTAATAAAAAGGCAGTAAGACATGATTTTTCGTCAGACCTGCTTTCGCCTTGCTTTTCACTTGGTTCTCCTGCACAGCCTAGCAGTCTGTAGCATTTTTGTATAATAGTTCCTTAGTGTGTGGTGTCCACCTGCCTTGTTACAGGGTTTCAGGAAAATGGGACTCAAATAATTTCAGTAATTGCAGGCATTGGGTCCTTTTCATGTTACTTCTTTCTTTGTAAATTAGCACTCATATTTTGGTGTTGATACCTACTGTGTTTGACATGGTGGTTTTGGGATGATTATCAGACTTCTTCATGAAAATATATTGTCTAATCCCAAGTCAAATTCATCCCAGAAGACTTCTGCCTCTATTTTTTGAAACATGCAGTTATTTTCTGCTCAGGAGTATACCCACTGAGTTACCTCTGGATGGCAGCTAATGTATTTTTTTACTTTATCTTTAGGACTAGCTAACTAAATGGCTTTTTCCAGTTAGCTTTCCTGTAATGATGGTTCATGCAAGTGCTCTCTTCACTGTTAGATATTTAAAATATTACTAATTTTTTAACTCCTGCTTTTGAATTAAAGTATCTCCAGCCATTACAAGAAACAAAGAGAAAGACTGGTTGTGCTTAGTGTTTGAGTCTGACAGTTACGGAGCTGGGTAAAGTAGACAAATTCATCCTCTTCTGTGAGAAAATAGCAGTTCATAGGGAAGTTTGGACTATCTAGTGGCAAGGGGATTGTAAATGCTTCATCAAAGGCATGTGTATAATTTTTTTTCCCTGAATAAATGGAAAGATACCAAGAGCAACTGCTCAAAATAGGGAAACATATGAATTTTTAAGGAGCTTGAACTAAACATATGATTTTTAAAGTTTTATCTTTTTTCATTTCTAAATCTTCAGTGGTTTAGAAGTGTCTTACTGTGCTACTTAGCTGTGTGGTAAATATTATCAAAGTAGGGAAAGAATGACTATTGAGGAAAAAATGTTAGTTTAACCTGTCTTAAATTTGTCAGCTGAAATGTTTAGTGCCCACTGAATGCAAGAATTGCTGTGTATGAAACAGCAAAATTCCTTTTCCTGAGAAAAATGAAATGCTGTCCCTTTGAGTCAGAATAAAGGCCATAATTGTCTGATCTCTTTGGCAATAGACCACAGTTACAATGTGTTAGAATGGATTTTTTGCACCTTTACAAGTGACAGGATGGATAGTAACAAACTTGCCTGTGACTTAGTATATATTGTAGGTGGAGAAATATATAGTATACTTCCACAATTCTGAGAAGACAAAATTTTGAAGTATTGTACAGGCTCTGAAGCCTTTTTTCATGAGATTTACATATAAAAGGGGTTTCAGCTGAGAATGCAAGCTTTTTAGGTGCTTAACCAAATCAAACTTCCTATTGGTAACTGGCAGTGCAACATTGTTTACTATGTGTCTAGTAACATTTAATTGTCTCAGGCCATTTACTTTGTGCCGTGCTCATCATGTGATTCTTTGAAAGTGTTTTTTGGTTTTTCTATGGTAACCAGATGAATTTAAAAGAAGGCTTTGAGGATGTAGATACTGGAAGTTTTGGTAATGGCTAGATGTGTACTTAAAGATGGAGTATGAAAAAAAAATCTGTATTTAATGTGATATCTCCAAAGTTCATTAGAAATTTGTAGTTGTTCTGTACAATACTGATACCTGATTAACTATTTTAGCTATTTTATTTCTTCAGAATTTAATATTTCTTTCATTTGTTCCTTTTTCTTCCTAGTTAAAGGCTGGTCTTGAGGCCTGAGCTGCTTTTTTATTTTTCATGGAGATCACCATTACAGTGATGCAAATAGATAGTTGGGTGAAAAAGAGTAAGGAAAAGAAATTCAAAATAAAAAAGCAGTAATATTTTCCTTAAACGTCTAAGTGTCATTCATGCAGTATTTATTTCTTCCGCTTTGCATTTTCATGTTCTGTAGGTAAGAAAATGTGAGTGAATACATAGTTAATTAGTGAGTGCACAGAAATAATTTACAAATCAGCACAAGAGAGCTGATTGGTGATTGACAGGATTCTTGATGTGGAAACCTCAAGGCAGAGGGAGGAGGAGAGCAGTTAACATAGTGTGCTCAGCTAAGACAGGTACTTTGTAAGATAAAATTGTTCAGTGAAGCATCTGAATGTGTGGTCAGTTACATAAATTACTGACATGGATACTACTGCTTATCACTGCAAATCTGAAGATGTGAAAAAGATGTCAGAAAGAATACATTTTTTCTTTTAGTAAATTTACTTTGCTAGTAGAAAGCTTCATTAAAAAGGGATCATCAATAATTCAAATGGGAAAAATGCATTTATCAAAGAAAAGGTCTATCAGTGTCAATTTCTTACACTACCAGAGTACTCAGCCACATAAACAATCTTTACTTGGACTGTTTCTTCTCACATGTAGCTAAACTAGTTTGAAAATAAATATTATTTCCTCTTTCAGATTTTTAATCTTCACTTTTTTTTAGTTGCATTCACTTTCTACTAGTCTTTAGAAACATAGTTTTTTGCTTTCAGTTTTCTCCTTTTTGCAGTGGTTTGATTGGATGCTAGTGTGTCAGTGAGCAAGTGGTAGGTATGCCAAGTGAGGTTTCTGTTACTCAGGAAGTAGGATTTTCTTTTTTCCAGGTGCCGTTCCTTGGGAAAATACTTCCCTCCTTTGAAATACTCCTTTGAAAAATTAAAACTTACATTTTGAGTCGTGGAGACTGCTGGAAGGACTTCAGTTTCTCTCTGTCAGCCACTCACTGGTTCTGTGAGTGCTATAGTAAAGAAACAAAAATGCACACAGATTCCATAGCCATTTGAATATCCTCATTTTCAGTCAGTGAATCCTATATTTTACTCTTATATTTTACTTACTGAAGGTATTCTTAAGCACTATATGTGCTTAAGAGTACTTTGCGTGGTTTAAGGTTATTTTGGGCTTATTTGAGGAAACTGCAGTATTCCAGTAACTGGAATTCTTTCCAGACTTTTGCTGTTTAATAGAGGTGCTTAGATGAAATGGAAAGCTGAAAGTTTGTGGTGGAAATTTCCATTACAGCAACAGTTGCAATTACTGATGTTCTTCTGTAGGAGTGCCCAAAACAATAGTGCTGGTCACAAACTTTTTGGAAGATTGTTAGGCGAGAAAGTTAGATCTTACGAAAGAAAACCTAAAGTCAGTATTTCAAAATCTAAATCTGAATGAGGCATTTTGAACCTAGAGTGGATTTGTCTTTTAGTAAGTAAAAGCAGTGGAGCTGAACCCTGAGTATGTAAGTCCTGAGGATGCAAAGCATTTCAAGACAGGTACATTGCTTTCTTTTCATTCTGTTTTTATTCTTTAATGCACAGGTGCCTTGACCCAAGCCATTCGCAATTTTGCAAAAAGCCTTGAAGGTTGGCTTTCAAATGCCATGAACAATATTCCACAGAGGATGATACAAACCAAGGTAGACAAAACTGTTGCAGTATTGTTCTTGCAGTGGCAGACCAAGTGGGCAGTAGTGTCTAAAAGTAGTAGCATTTTAACTTCAATGCTAAAATTCATGTTCTGCATCAAGCATCAGATAATGGGAGAGAAAATAACTTAGTTTTGTCAAAAAAATGGTAAGGAACACACTTGTTCTGCTATATTGACATAAGTAGTATATGAGGACTTGTTAGTATAGAATATTAAAATGAAGGTCTGCAGAGTTAATCTACAGATAAAGAGTACAATACTTAAAAATAAGTTAATTTCTTCATAGGTTGCCGCTGTAAGTGCCTTTGCCCAGACTCTGCGAAGATACACATCTCTTAATCACCTGGCTCAAGCAGCCCGTGCTGTGCTTCAGAATACTTCTCAAATCAACCAGATGCTCAATGATCTTAATCGTGTTGATTTTGCCAATGTTCAGGTAAAGATTAGCTTTAAATAGCTTGCTTACTTTTTGGTTTTGAACTTCACTTTTAGTTCTGATTATTCTATCAAGAAAGTGCAGTGAGAACATTTTGCTGGTTCATGTATGCAGTGATTCAGCCCAAACATGACAGCTTGTACTTCAGGGAAGTAAGAGGTCAGAACCATTATCCATTTCCATTTACTGTCTTGAAGCACATGTATTCTTTCAACTTCTATGCAAATACAGAACAAGTAGATTCTTAGAATGGGTACCATGAATGATGTCTTAGTAATGCATAACAATATTTTAGAATATTTAGCATTAACAATATTCTAGAATTCAGTCTGAGATAATAGCATAGGTTCTGAATGTCTCTAAAAGTTATTAAATGCACAGCATTGTTTTTAGTAAAGACTGTTCAAAGACAATACCATTAGTATACGTCAGCTAATTGCCTATGCTTAAATTTACAAGATCTGAGTAATTGATTAGGTTACTTGGTACAGGTTATAACTAGTTTCCAGTTAGCTAGGGAATGTAAGTTTATATTTTCAATAAGCCTAATGTCTCCACATGTTTTTGTTCCTCCAAGGTAAAGTATTTTTAACCTTTGACCAGGAAAGGGAAATGTTACAGATTACTGGGAGTTCTGTGTTTGGCCATGTGAATGAGTGTTTCAGCATAATTGTCAAAAATCTTAACAAAAGTCAGTGAAGACTAATTGACCAAAGATACAATATATCAAGAATTGTAGTGTGTCAGCATGGATACAGGATCTGTGAATGAGGTGTGAGGTGTTAAGTTCACAGTTGATAGCTAGAGTTTAAAAACATGACTTGCAGTTTGTGAGTCTTCATCTTTGTCTTTCTGAATTAACAAGCTAGCCGTATTTAAACTAGATAACACTGAGTAAATTGCTTTATTTCATGCAAAGTGTATTCCTCCATTTGTGTGCTGTTTGTGCTGTACTTTAAGTAACCTGAAATGTGTCAATGACTGTAGTCAGCAAACAGAACAATTCTTGTTTACATACAACACTTTTTTCTATTAGATGGCATTACAGAAATTTTCTTTAAGCTTAGCTTCTCCAGAATGAAAGGAAATTTGCACTTAATTGCTTGCTACTTGTGTTTTTTTTAACTATTCCTCCTGCTTGCTCTGCCTTTAGTCCCAGAAAAACCTGTCAGGTCTTGAATGTATCAGTAGAAAGATGATGAATGAGGAAAGTAGAAATCTTTTTCAAAAATTAATGTGGAAAATGACAACATACTTGTGTCCATTCCATTGTTTGTTCTCATTTCTTTATTTGATGCTCTTATATGTTATACTTTTCCCACCCATTTGCTTTGAACAAAATTATGATAGACATAAAAAATGCTTCTTAGTTTGTCTAATGAGTGGGTTTTGTCCTTTCCATCCAATTAATTGCTTAATCTTTGAGAGAGAATTGCATTCTGTTCTTTGGATTACGTATTGTTGAGTCAAGAGCTGCTATGTGTTGTAACAGGAGCAGGCTTCCTGGGTATGCCAGTGTGATGACAACATGGTTCAGCGACTAGAAACTGATTTCAAGATGACTCTTCAACAGCAGAGCACTCTGGAGCAGTGGGCTGCCTGGCTTGACAATGTAATGATGCAAGCGTTGAAACCATATGAAGGAAGACCCAGCTTTCCTAAAGCAGCACGGCAGTTTCTGTTGAAATGGTCTTTCTACAGGTAGTATTTAACAGAGTTCTAGAATATTCTAACTGTTCCATTATTTGCTGAATTTTTCACTGTAGTAACGTTGTCAGATGTAATATCAAACAGTGGGTCACTAGGTCATGAAAAATGTGTGGTTTTTTCAGAATGCTTACTATTCTTGTGAACTTGGGGATACTTGCAAATCGACAGGGACTTACATGATTCTTGCGTATTGTTTTAAAGGCCATGTGCAAATGAATGCAGGTAGGCTTTTGGCCTGAGTTAGAAGCATAATATTTATTTCTAGGGTTGATTTTTGTGGGCACACAATTAATACACTACTTTTAATATTATTTATTAAAACACTCTGGTATCTGTCTTTTTTACATAAGGAAACAAAACCTGGTTTTAGTGTGTAAAAAGAACATAAAGGCAAGCATTCCATGTTAGCTGCATATTGAAACAGTTACCAGAGTAAACCTTGTTCTTTAAAAATGACTGTAGCAACTAGTTGCTGAAGATACCAGAATTTGTCAATATAATATGTACACATAGCCTATCTTCCTGTAATCTTAAGTTTCAAAGTTTTAAAATCATGGCATTTAAAACCTCTGTACTGGGAAGGTGGACACAATCAACACTACTTAAGCATTAGTTTGTTTAAAATCAAATTGTTTTCTTACTATTTTAGTTATGTTTTCAATAAGTTTTTCTTAAAGTTAGGTTTTACACATGCTCAAGTATTACACAATGAAAATGAAAATGAAAAAATGGAGGAAAACTGAAAACACAAACCAGTCTGGTAATGTCTTATGTAATGTGGTGTTTGACAGTTCCTTCAGAGAAAGCAGCAAATGGTTGTCTTTCCTGAATATCTCTTTCTGAAGATGCTATAAATAAGACATTTTTGGATAACATTATTTTCAAGAATATTGGTTTCGAGGTGAACTGTCTACATGGATGAGTCTTAAAATGACTATGACATGTAATACATAAATATATATATTTTTCTATTTTTGAATAGCTCAATGGTGATTCGAGATTTAACCTTGCGCAGCGCTGCTAGCTTTGGCTCTTTTCATCTGATCCGCTTGCTTTACGATGAATACATGTTTTACTTAGTAGAACATCGTGTTGCTCAGGCAACCGGAGAGACACCTATTGCAGTTATGGGAGAGGTAAGATAATATGTAAGAGACTAGGTTCATAGATGTAGTGATGAATTTGGGTATGTGTCTTTGTAAATTTTCTAAACATTTATCTGGAACTGTAGGATTTTCTGCAATTTAACAGTAGGTTGGATTACAAATACATAACAGAAGTTGCAAACTTGTTTTATTGGTTGATTGTCAGACTCCTAAAATCACATTGGATTCTAATACTCATTTATGAATGAACTTGCTCCTTTACAAATCTGCACACAGATTCATATGCACAGTTTGAAAAATATCGATCAACATCCAACCTTTTTCCATTTTTTGAGAACTGAATATTTTGTGTTAAAATTAAAAAAAAAAAAAACGTAATAGGAGACTGTTGCTTATATGGATCTGTTTATGTGTGTTTGCACATGTTTTGATTTCCTGCAAGTGAGCTGAGTACTCCCATTGACTTCAGAAGGATGGCTTACATGCAGAATTTTGTCTTGTACAGTACTGTTTACATACATGTATTGAAACCAGCACAAATCTACATAAAGGTTTGCAACACAGTTGATACTAAGAAATGTGTTTCAAAGATTACTGGTTTAAAAACCAAAATAAGAGTATCATTTCATAACCAGTTTCTCATACTTATCGCTGGCATCTGCAAGGCAAAGTTCATCTCATACCTCTTTCTGTTAGTTCACCTAACCTTTTATTTTGAGTGAGAGATGAATTGGCATCAAAGAATTGGACTTCAAAAGTGCTGGAAAATTGATATATTTTAAAATATGCTAGATAGTTAATGGGACAGATTTGTTATGTTTTTACACTTGGAAGTCCCTATTATATTCTATATTACTGTTAAATTGGAAGTCATGTTGTGGATTCATTTAGCATCAGGTTGTTATTCTTCCATCAAGATACATTGATAGGCTCATTTTATACAGTAAATAGATGCTATACTTTGAAGAGAAATTGGAAATCTCAGTTTTATTTGACAAAAGATTTTATATTCTGTGTCACAACATGCTTCAGAAAATCTGAATAACATTGTTTCTGCTTAGTGACCCACTAATTTTCTATTTGCTGAATATCTGCCTTATATTAACAGTACTACAGTTACTACATTCTTGTCCTCTTAAGAGACACTGCATATGCTGGACATAAATGTAGTGTAGAGTCTTCTAAAAAGTCTATATAGGTTGATGGTGGAGATATTATGAGGAAGTAGTTTAAATTTTTTGGAGGTGAAAGGGGCAGAATAGAATTAATAAATACTAAATATTTAGTATTTTGTGGTTTTATTCAATAACTGCAATAGAAGTAAATGAGGAACTGTAAGAATATGGTCCACCAAACACCTTAAGACAGTATAAACTGGTGTTGCAGCAAACCAAAACATTCTCCTTTGTCTTCCTTCCTCTTCTCCCAGCTTTGGATACATGTTTTGGCAAGACTCCCCTGAAAAAGATCAGTATCATCATGTATGGTTGGAAATACATTTATCTAAATAATGTAATCCTTTCATTTGAGATTCATTGATGGCATTTTGTTCTGCCAGTTCTTAGTCAAAAGAATCTTAAAGATTTCAGCAGAGGAGAGGGAGGAAGGTTGTATATCTAGATAATGTGCAGCTTTTTTGAAAATGTGGTTTTGCAATGTAAGGAAAATCAGTTACCAGACTGCAAATCCTTTCTCGGCAGTACTTTTCATCTACCTTTCAGGTAGATTTGCAGCACTGTGACATACCTTCATTTTTGTTCCAGGACAATTAAAGTTGTACTTTTAGAAAGAGGTTTTTGTTAAAATATTTGCAGTTCAGAATGGATTTCCATCATATTTTATGGCTTTATACAACACGTAAACAGCTCACTTCAAGCAACGAAGGCTGTGATGAAGTAATCTTAAAAAAATTTGTCATCCCCCATTCTAAATTTTGAGGGTTTGCTTAGTGATAATTATCTTAATAACTGCAAGACTAGGAAGAAATGGAAAATGAATTGCTGCAGAATGGACGTGGGTGCAGAGAAGGTCTGCTCCATCATGGATGCTCTAAGTTCACAATTTTCTTAAGACTGTGTCCAGTTTTTTTATTGTTTCTTTGCAGTTTGGTGATATAAATGCTGTGTCCCCTGGAAATATGGATAAAGGTATGGATTTTAATCTCTTCTGTGTATAAAGCTAATGTGTCTCTGAGCAAAATAAGTTCTTTTGTTTTAAAAATACAATAAACAGAATTTAGAGCTGTATCATGCTTTAAAGAACATATAAATATTACAAGGATTCATTAATAAATTACATGAATACAATTAGCTATCTATATAATGTGCAGCATATAGTAATCATTAGAATATTATACATTTGTTTGAAAATAAAGACTATTTCAAAAATGCTTATAACTGACACAGGAAATATTAAACTTTTTACACAGAGTCTAGTTGTATCTGATGGGACGAAGAAGGGTAATGTGGGAAGAAAGTCAGGAGTATGCTTATATCTATTTTATCTGTAGTACATGTTTTGCTAAGTGAAAAAGGCAGAATTGCATGCATGTAGTTGTCAGATAACTTGTCAGTGAAAAGGATAGAAAGAAATTAGTTCATTATAATCTCTTCATGCCATGTTTTGACATATGTTCCTAGAGTGACTAGTTGAATGATAGGAGGTATCTTGACCTCGGATCACACAACTAACGAGTATAAGAATATCTGTCAAAATTTGCATCCAAGTCTCTCCAAATCTCTTCAGTTTCCATATCAGTAACTAAAAATAATAGCTTTTTGTTCATCATGTCTTAGAGGAGAGAGGCACTTAGCACTATGAAGTTAGCATTGTTTGTTAGAGGTTGTTTTTGAGTTTGTAGATGTTTCACACACATACTGTTTCAACAGTCACTCAAGTGATCAAGGCTTAAAGTCTGTTTACCTATTTGAGATAATCGTTGATCTTTTCCATAAAAATTTTACTTTTCAGATTGTACTTTACCAGATTCCTAATCTTCCCTGTATTTTTGTATTTCAACTATTGTTTGCAAAATAAAGGCCCTTGTATTAGACTTTTTTTTCTTCATGCTAGTTTCATGGTGGTTTGTTTGTACAGATGAGGGCAGTGAAGTTGAAAGTGAAATAGATGAAGAGCTGGATGAAAATGGAGAGCCACAAGCCAAGAGAGAGAAAACAGAGCTAAACCAAGCGTTCCAGGTGGGCTGCATGCAGCCAGTGCTTGAGAGTGCAGTACAGCAGAACCTCCTGAACCCAATTCATAATGAGCACATTGTTGCAACTACTCAGACTATCAGACAATGCAGTGCTACTGGAAATACATATACTGCAGTCTAATATGAAACCTCCCCTTTTCCCACAACACACCCTTTGGGTTTAATATGAAAAAAATAAAGATAGTAAGTCCGAAGGACGACTGTTGTCAAATTTTAGCTGTGCTGAACATTATTTTATTGGAGTTGTTAAATGGAATGGGTGTATGTATTTTGCCAGATCTGTTAAAAAAAAAAAAAAAAATTTGTAAACAGAATCATTTTACATTGGCCGCTCAATATGAAGAGTTTTCTTCATATCAAATGCAAGGACAATTTTTGCAAAGCCTAACGTTAATGGCTTTGTCCTCTTACAATAATTTAATTTTTTTCATAGTTTTTAAAAGTATTTTAATGTTAATTATTAGTTACAGTGATGATTTAAAATAGATGGGGTTTTAATTTGATGCACTTCTGTGAAATATCAAAAGAACTATTTTCTTTAATTTACACTGGAGGCATACTTATTTGACAGCAGATGTATCAAATATGTTATAAAAGGTGCTTTTCATTGGACAACGAGAAGACACTATTTTGATAAAATTGTGAGCATTCACAGGGGGATTTTTTGTAATAATGCTGGAGGATTGGGGAGATCTCCTAGTTTCTTTCTGTGAGCAAGAAGCAAGCTTAAATGACAGAATTGTAACAGAATATGGTAATGGGTACATCATAAACGTACCTAACTATCTGACCATCATGTAAACAATGCAAGCTTCCTTTAAAATCAGCAGTTCCAGGTATTATTTGCATACCAGTTCCTCTGTTTTGAAGACTACTGATTCTATATGTAGGGCCACTGAACAGATGCTTTTGGCTGTTGAGTGGTACTGTAGTTGTTAGAAATTGAAGCTAAAAAAGAAGTGACTTTATTGTTATTAATTTTAAGTGTATGTGCTACTTACGCTGAACTGGACATACAGGAAAACATTCCATTTGGATGACTTTCTTCTATTCCAGGTCTTTTCCTACTAGTGGTTCAATCTGCTGCTCTTAGAAAAGATGATTTATAGAATGCAAGGAATGTAGCAACCTGCATCATTTTCCTTTCATAAATATTACCTTGTTAAAGTGGATTTAAATTTTTACAAAAATTAGATAAGGCAGTGTAACTGGCACACCTCACTTGTACTTATTCCCAATTGTGTAGAATTTGAATAGGTGGCTAGATGGACCATTGCCATTTAAGAATGTACATCAGGGATCATTGTACCTCGGCTATTACATGGTGCCTTAAACAGAACTGAAGCTAAGACTTAGAACTTTTTGTTATTCTTAACTCTTAAATTAATTCAACAACGTAAGCCTGTCATTTTCAAATTCTCTAGGAAGGACAGGTTACATAGCCTTCAAAAGAATAAAAGGACTTTTTTATTATGAAATGATTTTAATATCCCTCTTAGAATGACAATAAACCTATTTTTTCTCATTTCTAGCTGGATTTCACTTTATTACAAATAAAATTTGCTTGGGAATTTGGAAAGCAAAACTAGCTTTAATACCAACTTAAAATATCAAAATAGATTGACCATAGTCCCAAGCATGATTATATATTTTCTAAACCCTTGCCTACTTTTAATTTTAAAAACTAAAAATAAAAAATGAGCAGGTACATAATGCAGTGCATGTTTTCAATTTCTGTATTTTGTGGGGTATCAGTGAGATACTACATTTCAATGGTTAAAAAACAACAGTTCATAGAGACCATATGAATTGACATTAAAAACTCAAATTTTTCTTCTTGAACACTTCATTATGCAGACACATGAATTTGCTACACTAAAATAGTGGAATTAAATAAACAAAAAAGCCAAAAAGTGAAGGAGAGCACAAAAATAACAACTTTACAGAAAAGACTGTGTGAGAAAATTAGGGGTTCTTTTATTTTGGTTTATCTACTGTGTCTGAAAATGACTTTAAAGTCATATATACCAAATGGGAGAAGAGCTTGTAAAATGAACAGCATATTTATAGCAAACAAGTTTGTTGCTAGAGTTTATATATGCTCCAAATACAGCTGCACATCAGCTGAAATGTCCTAAGATTATTGGTGTACAAAATTAAATTTTAATGCCTTTGCAGAACTGGGAGGTGAACCCATCCTGCTCATTCTATGTAGGCATAATCCTTAGTAATGTCGGTACATGGCTTCTGCCTCAATAAGAAGTGAAAGTGAGGTTTATATTCATTATTTCTAAACTCATAAATGCACTGATTATCGTTATAGATTTTGTTGTCACATATATTTCTCAGTGTGTCCTGATTTTTCCTTGGAAATCAGCACATCTGTACCCTTCACCAAAAATGCTAAAACTAAGCTGTGATAAATATTTACTCCCCTTCATTGTGCATTATAAGATGTTTACAAGTAAAATAAAGTGAAGTAATTCAACATTTTTTTTCATTTTCAGCATTTTTAGTACTGTAGTACTTGTTTCAATTTTTGTGTTGATTGACCTGTAATGTTTTCTTATTATTGTCCTTTCTTCGTTTAATGTTGGATTTGCTGTTGCTGAGAAAAAGAGTACGACTTTAATAGGTAAATCTAGATTGGTAAAAAAGGTGGGACCTGAGTATCTTTCAATGTTTAGCTCCCCACTCCACTCAGTTGTTCACTATTCAGAAAGTGCAAAACAAAACTGAGCAAAAATCTGATACAAAAATTAAACACATCTCATAGCTTCTAAAAACCAGTGAGTTATCAAAACAAATTGGAACTACCCTGGGTTCAGAAAACTGAATGGAGTCTGTAATCCTGTGCTTAAATTCTAAACATTTTACCAGATTTTTTTTTAGAAATATTATGTTACCATAAGCTGCATTGTATACTTACAGGTTTGGGGGTCTTCTGCTTTGTTTTTACATTTAGTGAAATTTTAGTCAAACACTTAGATAAAACATTTTGCACATTCTTGCTATTAAATAGTTGGGGTTTAGTAATCATTACACTACATAGATACAAATACCTCAGTCCATATTCTGTAATGTATAGCATGCGGTTGCATAGCCACGCCGGCTCTGAAGTCTTTTGTTAGTGCTCTGGAGAGGTGTAGCGTGTATCCACAGGGTAGACATTATGAGGGTTGACATGGTTTATGTGTTTTATCTAATACTGACGTAGGGTCCAAAATAATTATTTTATAGGCATTTCCCCCATTAGGACAAATAGCACAGCGAACATTGTGGGGGAATGGGTAATGTTGAACTACCTTTTCAAAAAGGCCCAGTTTTCAAAAGTTTTGTATTTATTAAAATTCATTGGTACATTTTCATCTTTCTTGTGATAAATCAGATTGAAAGGGTTTTTTTCTGTTTCCAATTGCTATTTCTGTGTTTTGCTCTTGTACTGTAGCATGTTCTAAGCACCTTCTTTTAAAAAAAAATCCATAAAAATTGGAAAATAGATATTAAATTATTTACCTATAAAATGATGATTTACAGCATTACTGCCTTTAGTTCAAAAATAAGAAAATAGATAATGTTCTGTCATTCAGGAATATATAGGTCTATATACAAATTTAATTTAAAGCGAGGTATTTTAAAATATCTAAAACACTTCTTTGTTCACTTTGTTTTCCCTAGGAGAAATGATCTCATGTCTTTGTCAATCTCACCAATTGACACCTGCACTGTTTTAAAAAAAATTGTATTAGAGATGTGCTGCAGTCCAGTTTAATTCAGAATATTTTTACAAAACAAAAACAACCACTGATAGCCATAAAAGTGCTGACAAAAATAGATTTATTAGTAATATAAAGATACAACAGTAATTTCAGAGTTTAAAGCATTCATTCAAGAGAGCAGTATGAACTTCTGAAAATTGGGCCCTTGTCTCTAACAGGATATCTTCTTTGTATATGGTTTAAAAAAAATCAATAAATGGAATTCTAGTATCTCTGCTAATTGTTTTCTGATTTAAGACAAACAAACAATAAAAACTGGAATAGAAGCATAAACACACAGTGCTTAGTTCTAGTATTAGGAAGTTAATTTGATGTAATGCCTTGCATTAACCCTTTGAGCATTGTAAGGAACATGATGGGAACAAAGCTTTCTAGATAATTTAATTAGTCCACTGAGCGTACACTTTGAAATAGCTGATAGTGTAGGGTTTTTTTTAATTATGTTTAAAGTAAATACTTGCATACTATATGGGGATGGTTTTGTTATAGGAGGCTCAGTAGATGTAGGCAAAATATTCACTGTCACTGAGGTGTACTGTCATATGTAAAACAGTACTTCGTCTCTCTTGTTTTCGTAATTGCATAAATATATAAAGAAAATAAAACTTATGTTTCTACAGATAAGAAGTTGTCTACTTTAAGATGCCTTTAGGAGATAAAGGTTTAGAAAATATATTCAGAAAATCTCCTGGCGTAGGTTAGTTTTGGAATACTGTGGTACTGTAAAAGAGAATCTTTAGAAATAAAAGAAGGCTTAGTGAAGAAGAATAATTTTGCAGAATATTTGGTATGTTTGCATTGAAATTTTTGGCACTGATTGATAAACTAGAACAAAAAATGCACAATTATATTGATACCCCTTCTTAAAGTCACTGCAGTAATGGGTAGCTAAAAGATGAAGGTATTTTATTCATTTTCATCTACAGGGGTACAGTTTGGATGGCCCCTACTGAATGTCAGAATTTTAAAAGCAACCTAGAAAATGCACAAGCCTTTTGCCATTTAAAAAAAAAAAAACAAACACCCTTTGTTCTTAGAAATACTGCTCACAAGAACAAGGGAACAGGTGTAGTAGCAAGTAGAGATTCTTCAAACTTACAGATAGAAATATCACCTTACTAAGTAAGAGTACAATACATTTTCTAGTGGTTTCTTGCAATATAAGTCAGTCAGCAAACACCAAGTGCAGCTGTTCTAGTCTCAGCTAGAAGACTTATTTAAGTCTAGCTGAGGGCAAAAAAGGGTCTCACTTTAAGTTATTCAATGGAATTATGTCAGTAGTATACTGCAAGGAAGTTGCAAACATTTTTAGTCAGTTAATGCATATTTATGCATAATTGATTAACATAAATGCAATACTCAAAGGGTTTTAATTTGACATCTTTTTTTATTCATAATTTACTGTAAATGCTTCTGAGTTTGCATGCCTTGATCATTGCTGCTAGTGATTTTATGTGCCAGTAGACCTGAGTTTAATTTACCAGTTTAACTAAGAAATAGTAAAAGCCACTTACAAAGTGACTGCCTAGTGTTTGTTTGAAGTAAAATATGCTTTAGTTTGAAAATGATAACTTTAACTCTTTTTTTTTCTTTTTTTTTTCCCCCACCTTTTCGTGTTGAAACAAAAGAAATTAATGTTTTAGGATTGGAAGCCCTGAGTAATTAAATATATGGTAAGAGCTATTGTTGTAGATTGCTCATTAGGGCTGAAATTCACTATAGAAATGAAGGCCCGTTACAAGCCAATGAGCATCAAATAAGCCTCACTTAAATCTAAATCAGGAAAATATTCTTCCTATGTTCTCAAGCACTTTCTCGATTATGGTGCAAACATCTTACAAGAGTTTTCAGTTCTGGATTAATTTTACTCTGAAATAATAAATATCTTTGTAAGAGGAGTTTAGACTTCAGAGGAATGACCTTGCATAGATTGGTATTTACCAGGAACTCAGTTCAGTTCTATTTGACTCACTGAAACTCCCAAGACCTTTTTACACAAAGACTACTTAAAGGGTTTCCCAAGTTTCCTTCAGTATTAACATGTTTGCCTTGTATTTAAATATTAAATATCCATCTTAAAGTAACCCAATTAAACAATTTAAAATAGGCTAGGAAAATACCACTTTGTACCAAAGCAAGTTGCCCATCTCCACTCGTCTTCACTGAAAATTTGGATTTACAGTTAATAACCAATGAGGCTGTTGAAGAAACTTTGAGTGCCTTTCAAAACCTTGGAAAATTGTGCCTGAGGTGGTAAACTTTAATTAGGTTAATTCTAGAGCTACCAATCAGTAATTTTATCATCACTCAGGGCTTTCTTACCTTCTAGGAAACTTCCTTTGTTGAATTTATTTTATACTGTATTTTTTTTTAAGTGCCATCATTTAAATTTCACTTAGTAAGTGGCAGATTACATTATTCAGTCCCACAGCACAGAAACATCGTAACACTAGGACATATTCACACCTTTATTTTCCAGTTGACTGAATATATTATGTAAATGAGGTAAGCAACTTTTTTGTAGATTGTATGTGTGAGATAATGTAATGTTCTTTTCCAGTTTTTGAACTACAGTTGAATATACTTTTTAATTATTTAAAAAAGACATCTTTACAGAATAACGTGATGGTTTTTTTGTATAATGTATTTGATTTTGTAAATAGGTATTTCCTGATGTGATTTTTGTGAGAAATGCTAAATCTTTTAGTATATCATGTCCTCTCAAAACTGGCAGGAGCTAAATAATAGTTTGTGGGCAATTTGTATTGTGTACTGTACAATAACTGGGGACCTTTTATAATTATAAAAATATATATTAACTTTTAGTGTGTTGTTTAAAAAAATGACTGGAACATACTAAAGACAGTAGGATTTTTCTGAATATTTCAGACTTGAACTCAGGCTAGCTTTCTTGTGTTTTTCAAAACGAAATTGTGTCTTGTCTTTTAAAATCAATAAATTTGTTTTCTTGTTACAAACATACCTGAATTGCTTCACTTTTTATATAACCAGATACATTGGGTTGTGGTATTGTTGATTTTGAGAGAAAAATTATTTCAAATTATGCCTTTTAAATAAGACTAATTTTCCATTTAGCAGCAGTGGAACTAAGTGATGAGTGTGTCTCAGACTGCAAAAGAATCTAATATTTTGAAATGTTAATTATGTAGCTGTCATGTTCCCATAAATACTGATAGTAATATACTTAATAATTTCAATATTAACAGTAATTTCCTATTACAGAGTCAGCTTATTAACAGCTGTCAGTGAGGGGGGCATGTGGACTTCAGTCTCCAGGAATCAGTGCTGTCAATTCATTACCAGCATAACCTACTTCTGCAAGTTTTGCTCTAAATATTCTGCAATACACTAATGCATTGATGTGTTGGTAGTTTCACAAAATATAAACAAAGGCCTAATCGTGTCATGTCATATCTCTTATGGGTCTCTAGTATGTGCTGGAGGCACTGTTTCATTTAAAGAAATGCATAATGTTATTTTAACTGGGGAGGACCCACTGTGTAATAGGTGCTAGAATATCAAAATTACTATTGGATACCACTCAAAACTGTGGTAAAGACAAAACAGCTGCATCCAAAAGCTTATTTTTCTTAGGAAATTCAGCTGTAAGCTATGGTCCTAACACTGCCTATCCTTTAATTTCAAGTAAAGACCAGAAGCTTGGTTTAGTATAATGCTGGTTCTTACAATGCATTCTATCAAAGAAGAGTGTAAATTTTCTACACCAGTGACCAGCCATACCTATGTTTACAGAATACTCATAATTGGTTCATTATGAAGACGAAGACTTGATTTCCTAGCTGATGTCTTGCTAAGACTTAAGTAGGCCTTTTTCCAGTGCACATGCACGTGAAAACAATCTGTAGAGGGACATCTCCCTCTAGAGGGATCTCACACCAGCCAACACTTGATGTAGCCAGCAGGTTACTTTACTCAGTTCTTTTCCACTGACAGTGTTACCAGGAAGACTCAGCAGAATTCAACCTCTGCTGCTGTTGATGTTAATTGAAGTGGTTTAATTAGTTAACCAGTAAAAGTTGAATTCAGCCTACAAAAGTATTACAATCCAGACCTCAAAGCATGAAGCACAGCTGACATGTAGGAGAAACTTGGTTTGGAAATACTGAGTACTACTGTAAGAGAATGCACGTATAAGAAGGGGTAATAAGTGAAGCTTATTACTTCTGTAAGATTATTTTCTGCAAAATCTTAATGATATCAAGTAAGTGAGGTACATTCTGTATTTTCTTATTTAAAGTGCATTTATCTAAAGCATTCACTTCAGCTATGTAAAATATCATGTAGGTTGCAGCAATTCAGTGTGCATCAGTTGCTTAGTTCCATATCAAGGTCTCTGCCAAAAGCAATGTGAAATATGTCAGTTATTTTTCCACAAAGGCATCTGACCAAGGCAAGGAAGAACCTTTATCTGTTTCTGGCACTGTTAACAATAGACTAGATGGAGTTTTTATTCTGACTTGGTTCTGCAGATTTAATTCCAAATTTTGCTAATTCCATTATGTATATTCCCCAGCACCTGACTTAACCTAACCAGTAGGACTTCTCTGTGAAAAAGCCCAAACCCATTCTTGACCTCAGTGTGCTGCTGATGACAGTTTAATCTAAGCAAATTTGTAAGCAGAACTGTTGCTAGTAAGAACATATAGACATTTTCTACTGACACACTGCACAAGATCAGTTCTTTTCCACCACTTTGATTGTCAGAGTTTAGAGCAGATGTAGTAGTTCAGTACTTAATAACTAGTAGTTAGTAACTCGGATGTACTTTTGGAAATCTAGCTGGAAGTAGTATGAAAAACATTGCAGCCTCAAGCTGTTTTTTCTCTGCATCTTGATATTACCTTTCCCCACAGTGGAGCCACACTGGACATAGTGGATGGTGTCCTGGTTTAGCCACTTTTGCTCAAATTGCTGCTAAAAGGGGTCTGTGCTGTGTCTGCTGCTGTCAACATTTGTTGGTTAGAAAGTCCTGACAACTTGCCAAAAGCATAAGAGTGCTCAGACTCTTTATCTTCCTCCATGAAGTAATACTGGTAGAAGCATATTTACACCACTTGAGTTGTTAAAGCACAGTTTAACAAAACTACTAGTAATACTGTGAATATTGTTAAGTATGCAATTCAGAAGGGTTTATGAACTGGTCCTTTGCTAGAGCTGTAACTTTAAGTTGTATTGTCTTCCACCAATATGAAAAGATTGCAGAAAACAGCTGAAGAAGCTGCCACAACAGCACATTGATTGAAGTTAGGATCACAAAGAGTTGTGTAGTCGCAACACGGGCATTGAATTTACTGGCCTATGTAAGACAGAGGATGGCTTTTGCTCAGAATGGTACAGTCAGTTTCTGCTTTTATTTCTCTGGTGTTCAACACTTTCTGATGACTAAGAAAAGTTTAGCCTCCCCTTCTTCCTCTAGTTTGACACAAGAAAACCAGTCAAAATTGAAAGGTGCAGCAAGTATCACAGCAAGGAAATGGGACAGCTCTAGCCTGGAAAAACCACTTTCACCAAAAAAGGGAGGCTTGGAGCTGAAGAAGTATGGAATGTTCCCCAGGCTTTTGATGAAGGGAAGACAGATTCTATCTGAGATCCACCAGTGACTAGCATGATACTAAAGTTGTTTCAGGTTGCTGGCATGACATAGCAAGTAGGAAAGCTGGTCACAGTGGTGTTGCTTAACTGTTGGAATAATGCTCCAACCTATCTCCTGGATCCTGTTTCTTCGTGAAAATGTCCCCAAACGCTGCTTATTTTAGAGCTGCCTGGTGCATTCTCTCACACTTGTTAGTGCAGCTGTCTCTGCTATGGGGTCAAGGCAGACTTCTCTGAAAGGATTTTGAGAGCGTCTGAGTATTACAGATGTGACACACACTAGCATCATACTTATCCTCAAAGCTTTCAAAGGTGCATTTTTTTTTCTACAGGAAGGAAATGCTGAATAGTTCTGAAGTTACTTTGGCTGTATGTGCGAAACACAAAAATGTTTTATCTATAAATATGGCTAATCATCACCAAGTGAAATATAACATTCTGTTCCCGTGGACTTCTTGTAGAGGGACCATTCTGTGTGTCCCTGGAAAGCATGACCCTTCTGCCTATATACTTTACCTTCACCCACTTGTTTTGAGAAGTCCAAATCCATGCTGCTTCTGCGCCAACTGCATTACATGTAGACAAGAAAACGTTGTGCTGTAGGATGTTTCTGCAGACAGAATTGCCAAAATATTTATTAATATCTATGCTGAATAATGTAAAACGGCTTAACCACAGTTAAGCTTTTTTACCTTCTTCCTGTTAAAGGGAATTTAATTGATCTGAAATTCCTAAAAGTTTGGAAGGACTCTTTTTTCAAAAAACCAAACAAACAGTGATTAAGAAGCTATTCCATTATAGACAAAGCTTATCGCAATGTCTGAAGGAGGAAGAACTTTTTATCATTTCACATCTCCAAATCCTATGCCTTTAAACCCACTAGGCAGGATCTTAACTGTAGTGGCTCTCTATTTGAAAAGCAGTGGGGGTCTGCAGACACAGCAGTCCAACTGACAGAAATTCAAACACAGCTTTGACTTAACAGCGCTAGTCACATTCTGAGGTGGTTTTTGCAATTGGCAATTCATGTTATCTGCCAAATGGACAGGTTATGCCTGCTGAATAAGTGCTGGTTGACCTGCTCTAGCCTTCAGTGTCAAAAGGAGAGCTTAACAGTTATATTTAATAGACTATATTGTTGCACGATTAGATTTGGTTCAGTTTTCCAAGTGTCAAGTACTTGCTTTAGCAAGAGATACCTAGTGTTTATGCTATTAGTGAAGAACTAGTTAGTAACATTAATTTCAGACCTACTGATACTGCTGCCTTTTTTGGTAGCCAACAAAAAACAAAACTGGGTTAAAAATTGTTTTCCTATTACTTCTACAGATCAATTCCGAAACACAAAGGCTGCATTTTACACAATAAGTCATTCACAGTGAGGTAGCACTTTCAGGTGAGCAACATCATGAACAGTGTTTCCAGTCAAATTGTGTTGGAAATTGCCATATAAGGGATACAGCAGCACGCTGTAGGTTTGACCAGTAACCACGGAACTTATTTCCTCACACTCTCTAATCTTCAGTCTCTTTTATCTTTTACGGGCAGGTAGGTAGGGCGGTGGTTTAAGACGGACACCCAATCTTAACAACAAACCAGCCAAGATACATATATTCTATAGCAGAATAACGACGCCTACTGCTTAACGTTGCTGTTGCACCTTTACGGTCTTAGAAAATAAAGCAGAGAGGGAAGCCGCGCAAGGGAGGGAAAAGCCGCATTACCAGAGCTTTAGTGAGCCTTATCCTTTAACCACCACTGCTAACGCTTGGCCCCGATGCCAGGCGACCACCGCGCACAGCCCTTCCCACCAGCGCTGCCCGGGGTCCGCACTTCCGCCCGCCCCGCGTCGCGGGGCCTCCGCGCAATCCCGCTGCCTCCGTGGCGGGCACAGGGACAGGCGGGGGGGGGTCCGTGATGCACGGCGGCGGGGCTGCGCGGCCACGGAGGAGGCGCCTTGGCGGCCGGGAGGCGTCGCTGCCTGCCGCCGCGCTGGGTTAGGGGCTGAGCAGCTGTGGCGGGTGCGGTGAGGCTGCCGTGCCGATGCCGATGTCCTGGGAGGTGCTTGGGCCGTGGAGACGGTCTGTGGGCGAAACCTCCTCCGCGGGTCTCCTCCCTCCTCAGACGCCTTCCCTTGAGCTGGCAGGAGGAGCAGGCAGTCACTGTTGGCAGAGTGAGCCGACGGCGGTGTGATCATGGCCGCTCAGTCTTCGTCCACACAGCAGCTCCTGCGCTACAGCGTGAAGTTGATCTTCGCCGAGGAGGAGCTGTCGGCGGGGCTGAAGCTCAACAGCCCCAGCCAGACAGCCCTGCAGCTGGAGGTGCAGCTGGGAGACGAGGACGCGGACGTGACCGTGACAGACGGTTAAGTACCGAGCCCCGCCGCGCCGCTGCCGGCCGCCCGCCTCGGCTGCCTCCTCGCGGGGGAACACCGGCTTCGCCACCAGGGCGGCTCCTCTTCCCCGCTGCGCGGAGCAGCGGCTGGCCCTGGAGGGGATGGCACTTCTTGCCTGGAGGGCTCGGGAGCGGGGAAGAGGCCCTGTGGCCCGCCGGGCGCTCAGCGCTGAGAGGTGCGGTGCGGAGCGCTGCCACTGCCTTCCTTCAGCGCCGCGGCGCCCTCGCCGTTAACGGGCGAGGTGCGACGCTGCGGCGTCTCTCCTGGTGTGGGTCGGCGGGGGGCAGCGGCAGTGCAGGCCCGTGGGGTCGGTTCAGCTGTCGGAGCAGGTGTCTGTGCTTCGTGCTTTCCTCGGGCTGTGGGGCCATTTCCATCCTCCTGATGGGCTCAGTGCCTGGATCAGGGCAATGGCCAGCCCTGCTTGGCCCCTTT
>JAOEHY010016367.1:0-15402 GCA_025447955.1 Psilopsiagon aurifrons | reverse complement strand
TGTGAGGGTGGTGAGGCACTGGAATGGGTTGCCCAGGGAAGTTGTGAATGCTCCATCCCTGGTGGTGTTCAAGGCCATGCTGGATATAGCCTTGGGTGATATGGTTTAGTGTGAGGTGTCCCTGCCCATGGAAGAGGGTTGGAGCTATATGATCTTAAGGTCTTTTCCAACCCTAACTATTCTATGATTCTATATACACTCCAATCTAAAGATAATACTAATTGTATTATTGCCAGAAAAACTATAATACAGTAAACTGTTAAACCTTTTTAAATATTTCAGTGCTTAACATTGAATCCGGCTTCATTTAAACTTGGGGTATATGTAATGGAGGGGGAAGTGTGTACACAACCTTAGTAATGTAAACAAAGATAAGCCAACACCCACAGGACTAGCATAAACCACATTGCGGTCCAATGCTACTCCACTTTGTACTCTATTTTGTAATCTCGAATTTCTTTATTTTATCTTGTTTCTGAATTCTCTTATTTGTTTTGCAAAATGCAATGCTTTTCATAGCTTTCCATAGAGAAAATGTTACATAGGATCCAGTGTTCTTAAATACAGTAGGATTGCTCTGTGTTTAAGAATATCAAAGGTCCTTTGAGATGTTGCACACACAGACTGGGTATTGCAAGAGGTCCCCATGATAGTGAAAAATGAAAACTTTTACAGGACTGTGGCCTTAAAATGTAGGAGCTTCAAAATAGGGCACATGTGTTCCATTTGTTTTGAAAATGCTATGGTGTTATGCAGCTAAATAGATATGATCTGTGATACTGGTCATAGCATTGGTATTTGTGAAGTAATCATGATCATGTTTTCCTTATAAAGCTGTATTTAACCAATATCCATCATTAAATTATGCCATAATTTCTGGATATGTTTTGAAAATCTTCCTGCACCTAAGAAACATTCAGTGCCTCTTGCTCATTCCTTACAAAGTAGCAGTGGATTTGGGGAACAGGCTAAGGGGTAGAACTGATGCCTAGAAAGTGTCAGAAAGCCTGGTGCTACCTACATAAACATGCTGCTACATGAAGGCCTGGATTGTCTTTGTTCTGCAAGTTATGAGCTCATATGTCAACATGGGAAAACAGATGTTTAGACAAAAAAAAAATTCAAATGAAAAGGCAGAATGAGGATCATGTCCAAGTTCCTTTGGCTTTTGTTCACGTGTTCCGTGGACTCACCTAATGGGGATCATGTGGATTGGCTGATTATCATTGGAATCAGATGGTCTTTTTGAAACTGCAAAAAGGAAAGAGGCAATTTTACTGTGTGTATACACACATCTTTGATTTACTGGTGGGCTTTGTTTAAATAGTCTTTCACTGTTTGTTACAAGAAGGGTAGAAGCTAATTGACAGAATGCACTTAGTTTTCTTTTGTGGAAAAAAAATCTGTAGCATGACATTAGTAGAAGATCATCAGAGCTCTTCTGTCTGTAACCAGCAAGATGAAAGACCTGGCTATCTTGGCCTTTACTGCTCAGGTAGTCACCTGTGCCAAACAACAGCTCTGTTTTGCACATTTTAGCGCAGATGTAAGATTCTACTCTGGAAAGGCATCTCCTGTATTGTCCATTCAAAAATCCCTTCCAGGCTCAGTTCTTACTAAGCCTTGACTGAAGTGCTGCCATGCTCTTTTGCTTCAAGTGGAGCACTCCCAGTCTTTTTTTGCCTTCATTTCCTCCTTATGATGCTGTGGCCTGGCTAGTTACTTCACAGCCTGTGATGTGACTTCCCATGTCTCTGGCTGAAAAACCCATGTACTCCTAAGGAATATTTTCTTTAAAGGGACACTATTTTCTTCTTCCTATGAACTATTTTCCTTTTCTTTTTTATTAGTTGCCTCATGCTGCTCTCTTGCAGGATGATTCACTTACTCGCTTTCTTCGACCAGAGTGTAAAATGCCCCACCTGTTCCAATTGGTTAGATACCAAATATTATTTTTCTTCTCTTGCTCTCAGCTTCAATGAGCATACAGAACTTCCCATGGCAGGGAATTGTTCTTATTATGACTTTGGGACCACATTTTTTTCAGTTGCTATAGAGTCTTGTATCCTGGCCCTCCTACATGTCTCCCAAACAGCCACTTTCAGATGCTATCTCAGGGCACGATGTTCCGTGAACATTCTGCTAGAAAATGATATTAAAGCAATCAGTTATATCACAGTCTTTAGACTGGAGAATTTCATGTTGCAAACCTTGCTGAGTTTTTTGAAAGATATGAATCTGCAGCCTGCAAGGGACTGATGAGTGCCTGTAGTATCTGAAAGTTTATGCTGAGAAATGGCTTAAGTTTATTTATAAAAAGTAATTATAGAATAATCTGATCTAAGGCCTCCTTGCTGGACTGGTTGCCAAAAGATGTGCTTATAGTATTACTTTAACATTCTTTCGTTTTATGAATTTCGTTATTAAGCCATTTTTGCCCAAAACAATTTATGCTGACCTTAAAATGAAATGGAAACAAATGGTGCCAGAAGTGAAAGTCAACAAGGGAAGGATGATATATGGCTGTCATCCATTTATCCAGAGAAACAAGATTAAGGGCTAGGTTGTCAGCTGCACTAAGGCAGCGCTCAGCCCAGATGGGAGGGTGGGGGAGCATGGCTGTGAGCTGCCTTGGTTGTTCTTGTTTCTGGGAAAAAAATGTTTCCCAGATTAGCTGGGACTTAACTTCTATCAGACCAGCCCTGCACCTCCCCACACTGCCTGCTGCTTTGCTGGCCTCTGGGAATCACGTTCTTCTGCTCAAATCAGTTTCAAGAGAAGGAGAGAAAGGTCTCTCAATTTCTTACCTGAAGATTTTCCTTCTCATGCTCCCCCATCCGTTGGGGTAACTGAAATCTTCTGAAATTTCTTATTTCTGGTTCTTGGTTCCCAGTCTTTATCCCCAGCTCTTTTGCCACCACCTCCTGACCCTGGCTGTCCCCTGCTCCTGGCAGTTGACACTATCAGTACAGTATGTCTCCATGGGACCTGGCCTGCTGGCCAGAAGCCAGCATAATGTATTCTAAAATGAATGTAACAATATCTGATTTATCCCCATCTGCGCCCAAAATGTCTCCAGGCCCATCTCCTCATGTTCTCTTTCTCTGACTGCCCAAAGCCTTCTAGAGTGGTTGGCTGCAGCCAGCATAGAACTGTTTTAAGACTCAGTACTTGTTTCTTTGAGCATTTGATGCTTGCCAGTAAGCATTCACAACAAATAACCCGATGCTACCACCCAGAATGCAGGTGAAGCCACATTTGGAGAGGTGGTAGTAGAGAAACCCAGAAATCCCAAGGCTGACACTCAGCCTTGGGATGTGTGTTGAGGGGAAGTTTCCTTTCAGTTGAAACTCATAGTCTAATTGCTTCGTGGTGTTGGGAATGCCAGAACTATTAGAAGCTAAAGCTGCCACAAATCTTTGCTTTACCTTCCTATCAGGAAGTAAAGACCAGCCAAGAGGGTGCTCTGTCCTGCCAGGAGAGAAGTTCTTCCTCTCTCATTGCTGTAGATAATCACACACACAAAACTGTGTATTGAGGATGGGATTAGTTCTTAAATGCTCAAAGACGTAAAGCACTGAAAAGCTACTCAAACGCCAGTGTGAAAGGATTTATATTCCCAGATGGCAGAGAATGAATACAGAAAGTGCTAGTCTTTGTCTAGGGATGAAATGCATCTTATCTCAAGATGAAAGAGAAAAGAGCTCCAATGGGAAAAACTTCTAAGTTTAAACCTTTCCCCTCCTACTTGAGGGCAGCTGGATGCCAGTTTACAGTGTAGTCAGAGCACATGCTTATAGAAAAGGTCCTCATGTGGCACAGTTACAGGATTTGAAAGGAAGCTGTGGATTTTTCTATGCTACCTTACTGTTCTTCAGCTCCTCCCTCATCAAAGTGAAAGTGCACAATTTCTGCTGCGGCTGGAGACTCTCTGGCCACAGGATGAACACGGGTTGTGTTTCAACCTATATGATCTCATATAATAAACTACTAAAAGCTGGGTTTAATAAAGGAATTAGAGAGAATGAGACTGCTGATAAGCAACTTGATGAGCTTTCTTAAATTCCTTCTACAATATTGATTTGATTCCAGTTTCTCATTTACAACATTTGTTTGTTGTATATATAAAATATTTCTTCAACAGTTGAAGTCATCCAGTGAGCCACGCACAATCCAAATGTAAATTCCAGAGCTCTGTTTTCAACAAGACTGTTCTCTTGGATAGAAACCCCAGAGATTTAATACGTCAAAGCAGGAACAGCACACAAACATAAACCTGGAAGAACTTTGGAGAGATTCTGTTTAGTGATACCACCGAAACAGCTCTGCACAGGGAAGTGAAGCAGTTAGTGATTACCTGCTATTAGCACTAGATTATTTACACTAGTGTTATACATCACCTAAGAGTATAAACATAAATAACTGGTTGGTCAAATGTAAGGCATCCTGTTCTCAGCAGATGGAGAAGTTCGTTAAAGCACATATAAGAAGGACAAGCATGACGTATTTTTTTGGGGGGGGGGAGGATGTTGTTTTCCTTCCAACCTTTGGCAACCAAGATTTGAATCAACTGCAATGTAAATGGCAAAGGCACCTGTGGGAGTTTCTCTGACAGGTGTGGGTTTCACTAAAGGAGCATGTGGCTGTTCTTTCTAGGGAGCATTTAGTTTTGCATGCTGAGATTTAGGGAAGAAAAATAAGAAAATACAAACCAATTTCAGCTTGCAAGGGTAATATTTATTTTTTATTAACAAATAGTATTTCTTAAAGTATCTGGTACTGGAATTCTGATTGCTAATAGATTTGGAATAATATTCCATTTTTTTATATTGACTGGAAAAATGAGAAGAGCATTTATGCATAGACCAGCTTGTAGTTAGAATTTAATTATGACTGGACTTTCTGAGATAACCTTCTTGTGTTATACTTTAGTACTAAAACTGAATATTATTTCCCAAACATGGGCATTAAATATGTATCTTAAGGAACAGTTCAAATAGGATAACAGAGAGTGCAAATGAAATTAGGAATGTTCCTACATAGCCACATTCAATGATAACTTAAGATTTCAAGGAGGACACATGGAGACAGTTTCATTAATTTGTAAGTGTTAATTGACCTTTTGTTTGCTTAGAAATCTAAATGAAAAACACTGGCTTGAGAGAAAAGATTAACTACTCCTCTGAGAAAGATTTTTCCTTAAGAACATTTTTAAGCCTAAAAATAAAGGTATTTTTGACAAATTAATGACAAAAAAAGACCGATGCAGACAATTCCTGATTCACAGGAGCATGCAGAGCTGACGACCACTGTGGTATTGTACTAATAACAACAATATTTTAATCTGAGAGATTAACAAATATTAGTATCTAATAACAGTACTTATTTTCTTTTTTCATCTTGCAAAGGTATTATCTCTCCCTTTAAGAAAATACTTCAGTCTCTTAGTCAAATGGTAGAGGTAATTTAAAGGTATTAAGATTTGGAGCTGCTAACTACTACGCTTTAAGTAAACTGATCAGTAGTTTTTACACAGAAGTTACGAGCCCCCATACTGTACATTCTAAAGAAATCGTGGTGCTTATGTTTCTTTAGATGGCAGTAGCAGCAGTTAACTAACAAGCTGTCACCACTGGTGAAGTATTTCTGCTGAACAACAGCCATTCATTTCATGGATTTTACAACGCCCTATGAGCCAACTTTATTTTACATAAATATACTTGGGTTCCACCAGAAATGGAGCTTGGCCTTTTGTTCTCCACTTTTGCTGTTGGCTGCAGAGCAGCAGGTAGCAGCCAGCAAACTCTGCAGAATAGACCCTTTTGTAATACATGAGTTGTGAGGCCAATCCATCAGTCAGTGCACATGCAGCACTACCATGGTTGTTACCAGACACCTGACCTGAGTAAGGACCAGGGAACTGTGTTATTGCAAAACTAAACCTTGCCCATCTACATAATTTAGGAATTTTAGCTTTAAATAATTTTGGAAAGGAGAGGAAAAAAACCCTAACCCAACCTAAGAAGGGTAGAAAAAGAAAACGAGGAGTAGCTGGAAAGAGAAATCAGAATCATAGAATAGTTATATGTCCATAAGACACCAAGCAAGCTGTTATATCTACATAGCATATCAGAAAGCCATGAAAAGATGCTTTTTTTGGGTGCTGAAAACAAGGAAGACATGTCAGTGTGGCATTACACTTGTGCCAATTTGTCAATACAGCTAAGTCACTGCCATCGGCCTATGCCATGACATCCCATGGAGAGGAGTAAACATAAACTGAAGAGCACAGAAATACAACCAGCAGAACTATTGGCCACATTTTCATGACCATAGACTGATGCTGAGGAAAACACCCTAAAGCAAACTTCAGGTTGAATTTCAGCGATGCTGGAGACAAGTATTTCGCCTTGCCTCAAGTGGTGTCTCAGACACATGCTCATAAAGGCTCTGCTGCTTCAGGTAGGAAAAAAAAAACAGATGAAAAGAGGATCAGTGTAGTGAACCAATAAAACCAAATCCAAACAAAGTGCAGCTTCACATTTTGGGTTTATTTTAAGCCCTACATCTTTTTCATTGGTTTCATACATCAGTTAGATGAGGGTTAGGAGGTCCTTACTGGAACTCCTGAATATCTTGTATTACAGCTCTGGAAAAGTTCCTTGGCGGTTTGCCACTCTTTCCAGTACAATATTATGGAGTGACAGATGGATTCAATAACAGTGGCTAGCAATCCAGAGATGTGAACCACAGGGTGTGGCAGAATTAACTGTCACCATGACTTGTGAGAGGCTATTCTGTCCTACATGTCAATACCTGTTTTCATAGGGAAGGAAGTGGTCACTTGTCTAAAAAGGTGCACCGCTGAATATCCTCTTGCCTCACTGCTCTTGGGAGTAACCTTGTCTTTTCAGCCTCCTTAAAGTGGTACCAGGTTCATAGCTACTCTAGGGTAACACGTCCTTGTCACCACTAACTTCAGCATGTGGGGAGAGGGAAGAAAAGGTGGGATGCAGCTTTCTGCTACTGGAGTGGCCCCAACCATTCTGCAAGCTGAAGATACCTAACACTCTCCCTACGCATCACTGTTGATGTCTGTCTGTCCTCCTATATATGCTTCTGGCTGCATTTAGGTTCTTATCTCTCATGGCTGGTCTACCAGCCTGTGCATGCTCTTCTGTTCTTCCGAGTGCCAATGCAATATACTCAGGGTCTTCTGCTCCAGCCTTAACTCCAAAAGAAATCAGACCTTCGGGGCTGTACCTGTGTGAACCACTACTATGAACCAGCATTTTCATAGCAGTGTGGGACAGACTTGCTCTGCATGGCTGCAGTGGTAAACAGCGATGAGGCAAGAAAAAAGCTGAAGGTCTCCAGCTGGCCTTTGTTCAGTGCTCCTGAGTCACTACAGACCCAAACTAAGAGGCTGTTTTTAAATATTTTCCCCTAAAAATCAAGTTACTGTTTTAATAAACCAGGATCAATTTATTGAACTTTCATGTACTTTCTGTGCAGGACATGATCAAGAAATGTGTTTTCATCTATCACCTACATTTTCTTACCAGAGAAGGCATTTTAATTCTTCAGCTTCATTGAGTGTCATCTGAAATAGCTGTTACCACCTCCGCAGTGTGCAGCCCCAAGGAGCAGAACTGAAACAACATTTATTTTTCTTAGAAATAGAGTAGCCACTGAGGCTACTTTAAAGAAAATAGTCTCTGAAGTTGTGGAAGCAAAAGGTCAACATCTAATTTACAGGGGCTTGTGATGTGTACAGAACCGTGTTTCTGTTCCACAGTCTTTTATGTTATGCCAAATTTGATGCAGTTACATGGACTCTGCAAAATACTTGTGTTTTGTTGTTGTTGAGATGCTGACTGTAGAACAGTTCCTTGTGACTTTGACGTGGACAAGCAAGTACTTCAACTAGCACAGCAAACCCTCTGTGTACGGCTGATCAGCTCTGTGTTGTACCACTGCATGCCATGGGATGTGATTGCTATAAAATTGCAGGGCCAACTGAAAACCAATTCAATCTAGGAGTCATCTAGGAGTACTTAAAGTGGTCTTAGAGCCTTATAACAAAGGTACAAAGACATTACAGGATTTGCTAATTAATTCTTCCCATCCCACTGCAGAGGCAGACTACTTAAGCTAGAGGATAGCATACCTTTAGCAATCAGCTCTCTCTTTTGAGTTGTCTATATAGTTATCTGTATCTGTAGATGTAGAAAACATATCAGGGGTACAGGTGACTTGGGCTGGCTCCTTTGCATGTGTAGCCCTATAGGTTGTTAGAATGGCAGCATGTATCTTGCATGCTTGCTCTTCTAAGTGCTGGTGAGTGTCTTACAGACATTGAAGCCAGCTCAGGCTGAGCAGCCTGGTCTCAGAGTCATGCTGAACCCAGCAACACCCAGAGCCAACCAGCTGTCTCTGACGCAGACTTCCTCTCACAGCAAGTTCCAGGAGGACTTATCATCTCAGAGACAGTGCTGGACCCGGCCTGGCTCCTCATATTCCCATGACATTGCATCTTGCATCCTGACATTCAGGGAAAAATACAGGATTGTCAGCAATGGTTCTCATATTTTCTAAGGTTTTCTCTTTCAAAAAGCATCATGTGACAGGAGAAGGGGAGCTGTAAGATTTTTATGATTTTGTTTGAAAGCCTCTGGTGTTCCTCACCCCATCAAAGAGTCTAGGAGGAGATTAATTACAATCCTGTAGCCTAAGTTACTAAGTTACCCTTTACTTCTAAGTTTCTCAGGTGTCTCCCCTACTAGCCTTTTGGTTTCAGGTCATTTTCATCGTCTGTAGCCAACAGTTTCTCAAACGCCAGAGCAGCCTGATCCTGCAAATTGCTAAGGCATCTATATGTTGGACTGCAAAGAGACGGGAGCACCTCATCATCCAAAAGAAACCCTGCTGGAGGGTGTCTGTAGTAGCTGAACCAAGCCATTAAAGACTATCTGTCAAGGGCACTATTCTAAGGAATCTGGAAATCTGAGGGATTAGGAAGGAAAAGGGCACTACATATGCAAAGCAGAGCTGCTGTCTCCATGCCACACTCAGTGTGTAAGGTTTTAATGGAAAAACAGAGGTCAAAAGCACAGCATGCCTTAGATGTGACATTTATGGCTCAGGAGGTAGTTTTGTGGACTCCTGCCATAAAACAATAGTACTAGCTTTTTTTCCTTGTCTTTTGGCATTTGATCTTCACAATAGAAGGTAATATTTGCCTTTATCTCACAGGAACATAAGAAGCCCGTGGCAGGAGGTTTGGAACTAGATGATCTTAAGATCCTTTCCAACTCCAACTAGTCTATGATTCTATAAAAATAATTATGATGTTAGTATCAACTCTTATACACCCATATTCTTTAGAGGAGGTGAAAGAAGAAGGCTATTATTTGGAAAGCTAAACTGGACATCAGCTCAGGGTAGCTGCCCAACACCTGCTGAAAACCAAGTACTGAAGGAACCCAAAAATGCAAAGATGTACGTCTCCTGAGAAGACATATTGAAGGTATATATGTCTCCAGAAGTAAGCAAATAGTTTCTGAAAAGCACACAAGAGTCTAGTCATAAAAGGAGAACTCAGGCCTACCTTTTCAGATTAACCTGGTCACTTGTGCTTGGAGAAGACATGAAAGGTGAATGAGTTATGCTGCTACAATAAATTGGACTTTCTGAAGCTAGAGACATATTTTTAAGTTAGAAAAAATTGGGGCTATATTTGCTAGATGAACACAATAAGTCACCATTTCCTCAACTTTCCTGCTCATGGCTCTTTCCTGAAAGCAGTACCACCTTTATTCACTAGCTGGCTCTATTCATTAGCTCCCATCTCACCCAGGATGGTGTGGTTGTAGCTGGCTGGTTGCTTCTTTCCATTGCCATAGCCTCTTTTACTGGCAGGCTATGGAAGCCTGAATTTACCCTGGGAGAAACTGGCAAAAAAACTAGCGTGAATTTCAATTTGTATTCCTTGTATTGCAGTGAAACAACCCACAACAAATTAAACCCACTTTCAAATAAGCTGTAACAGTATCAGCTGCCAGCATTCCAGAGCTCCACAGTTCTGAAGTCAAAGGTGTCTGCTTAAATTGCTAATTAGCTTTCTCTTTTTATAATTTTTCTGACTTAAATACTTCACTTGAAAGCATTTTTCATACCTGCTGTAGCTGCTATAGCATCCGTCACTGCACAGTTCAGGTGCTCTTCTGTCCCTGTTTCATTATCAACTATAATTTCTTGAGATTTTTTTTTAACTAAACATAGAATACAAAGTAAGAAGGCCCTAACAAAGGCTCAAGTAAATTACTTATCTAGCAGCATACTGAAAATATCTTGATTCCTGGCACAGCAAATATACTGTGGAGTTCAGTCATCATTAAAAAGCACAAGCAACCACAGTACCAGGATGTGGGTAGTCTTAAAGACTAATGTGTACATTTATGCAGATACAGTCTTCTGGGAACCAGCTTGTTTTAATCATAAAAGAGCCCTTCAGGTAAATTTAATGAGGAATTAGTTGAGGAATTTATTCTGAAACTTTAAACTATGTGTAAATTCCTGAGGATCATATTAAGTTGAAGGTAAATAACGTTCAGAATGGTGTTTTAGTCAAGGCTGCCTAAAAGCTGGAGACACAAAGATCCTACTTAGAGAACATTTCTTTTCCAATTAGAGACTACTTTAAGGAGCCCAGACAGATGCCATATGTTGATGATAAAACATCTTTCACAATGTGACATTTGGATCCTGCTCAAAAGATCAGTCATTTTTGTCTTTTCTAAGGTTGCTACCTTTAAAATAAATGCTGAACAGTTATGAACTGTAAAAAGAGTAATTGCCAATAGTTATAGGTGTCATCAGTGATGAAACATCCATAAGCAGATGTTTTGCTTTACATGCAGGGAAGTTCTGGATAAAAGAAACAAGGACAGCTGTGTCAAGGATACTTTACAAAAATACAGATTGTCATCATTTGCCCTCTTAAAGATAGGAAAATCTTGTTTTGAGCACTTCCTCTCTCAGTGACAGTATGCTTGGTCAATGTTCTTCATACACTCAAAAAAAAAGGTACACTTGAAAGTGTTTTATTTAATAATTTACCATTTGAGTCATATTTATTTGATGTTCTGAGGTCTAGTCAAAGGTACAGTGATAGACAAACATGCACACACACACATGAACTCATCACCCTCTTTCCCTCTCTCACTTTCATAGGGTAGAACTGTAAAATGGTTTGGGTTGGAAGGAACTTCTAAAGGTCACCTAATCCAAACCCCCTGCAATGAGCAGGGACATCTTCAAATAGATCACTTTGCCTGAGCACTTTACAGCCTGACCTTGAATGTTTTCAGGGATAGGGCAGTTATCACCTCTCTGGAAAACCCATTCCAGTGTTTCACCATCCTCTTATCATAAAAATTTCTTCCATATATTTAGTCTGAATCTAACTTCTTTTACTTCAAAACCACTATCCCTTGTCTTATCGTTACAGGATCTATTAAACAGTCTGTCCTCATTTTTCTTATAAGCCCCCTTTAAGAACTGAAAGGCCACAATAAGGTCTCCCCAGAGCCTTCTTTTCTTCAGGTCAAACAGCCCTAACTCTTTCAGCCTTTTCTCATAGGAATGTTTTTTCCGCACATGGTTGATTATGTACTGGATGGTGTTAGCAATATACATTGCTTGGTGTTTCCCAGCTGGACATTGACATCAAATACACAGCTCTTACACAAAGAAATATTTTTTAATATGAAGATGAAGCAAAGAAAGCACCTAAAGGCTAAGGAAGTTGGCTTCATAAAGTGCAGCTTGATCATGTAACTGCTCATTGGTGTATCCCACAGATCTGTCATTTAGTATTAAATTTCTCCAGTATCAATGTGGAATAAATAAGATCATATCTTACCTTCATGGGCAGCATTGTAGGGTGGAAAATCTCACTGAGACAAACAGAATGAAGAAACAGATGCATTCAAAAGGCATTACTTTTGCATATGATTTATATGTTTTCTTCTAAAGCATATGGAGTTTATGCATATTTGGTTTGAAAATATGTGCAGCTTGCATGGTCTGTTTCCTGGTTTTGTCTTTTCATCAGTGTTTTTGCAGTGGTCAGAAACTTCTCAGGCATATTAGAGGGCAAGAAAGGAAAGGTGCATCCCAGGTAATGAAAGTGTATTGCCCTGTCCTGAGGATGCACCAGAATAACTCATATAGGAAGTGCCGCAGAACTTGTAAGTCAACCTTCATGAGAAGAAAGCTCCAAATTCAGACTAGGTGTAATGAGATGCATGCAGATGGGGAAGGAGGAAACATGGAAAGAGAAAGAATCTTCTTAACTAGTCAGTCATGTTGTGGTTCTACTTCAAATGATCTGAATATTTATTTCCTTTACTCAGGCTAGAATCTTGCAGGCTCTTATATAGGAGAGCAATTTTATGCGAGTGGTGCCATTCAATTCAAGACACAAACTAATTACCAAATGATAAATACAGACATGTCCCCAAGATTACAGCCCTAAACTGAGAATTAGCCTGCTTCTCGTTTGTTATGTCACTCCACATGTTGGTGATTGCGAATAAATATCCATGAAGAAAAACATAAGGGAAATCTCATCAGTTGATCTGGGAGGGTGGACTAATCCAGGAGGCACCATTCTAATGGAAGGGACAGCCTTGCAGACATGTACAGCTGAAAGGGACAATGAGGTAGCACTGGCTGGCAAAAAGCTGAAAAATGGGATTCAGAGAGTAACAAATGCTGGAGCTGCATAAAAGGTTCTTGTTATGGGATTTTCTAACACAGATCTCAGCGCTGGCATGAGAATGAGAAGAGCATCATGGCACTGAGAACTCCTGGAGTAGAAAGCAGTCAAAAGGAAGATAATTTAAAGTGTAACAGGAATACTTAAGGGTCAAAAGGATTTAGAGAACATACTACATTTCCAGAGAAGGCAGGCACCAGATAGATAGATAATCAGATCTAGTTATAAAATGCAGAGAACTTACCCCACAGAGAGCTTTGAGGTTTTGTGAATAAAATCAAATAGCCTGGATAAAAAGGCTTACAGCTGAATACTATTGCTTTTCCAACAGGAATACATTTTTCGAAAAAAGAAAAAGGTTTCATCTCCAAATATTTTAACTTATTTGAAACACCATTTTCTTGTAGGAAGAATATTTAATCAGCCTCAGGGATAGCTGAAACCCATGGGAAATGCAGGTGACAACCATGTCAGAAAAATCAGAAGCTAAATGACTGCAGCATGCTGCATGTTTACTAGAAGCTTTAATTCACAAAAGAGGAAAGCAGAGCTTAGCATGACAATGATGAGGCTCCTGCTCCCAGTTGGCCTGCTACTGCAAGTGCAGGGAAGGCTGAAACCCTGATGGATACCTACAAAGAATAACCTCTTAAACAATGACACCTCTTAACTGTCAAGGAGCACTGTGGTGGCAGACAGTAACTTTCTCCAGTATTTGTTCCCACCTGATGAGAGGTAATGGCAGCTATAAAAGTCTTGCTAAGAGTTTGTTTTGCCACAAGGCCTTGGGGCAGCTATAGTGGTGCTGTCCCCAGCTACCTGCCCCACCTCATTCACTGGATGAATCTTCAGATCATGTAGTTATTGCTGGATTGATACCACTGCTACCCTGAGACATTAAATCAAAGTTGAATGTCACAGAATCATAGAATAGTTAGGGTTGGAAAGGACCTTAAGATCATCCAGTTCCAACCCCCCTGCCATGGGCAGGGACACCTCCCACTAAACCATGCCACCCAAGGCTCTGTCCAACCCGACCTTGAACACTGCCAGGGATGGAGTATCCATAACTTCCGTGGGCAACCCATTCCAGTGCCTCACCACCCTTACAGTAAAGAATTTCTTCCTTATATCCAATCTAAACTTAGAATCATAGAATCATAGAATAGTTAGGGTTGGAAAGGACCTTAAGATCGTCTCGTTCCAACCCCCCTGCCATAGGCAGGGACACTTCACACTAAACCATGTCACACAAGGCTCTGCCCAACCTGGCCTTTTCTTCATCTTTGATTTTGTGAACATTTTCTTCTGCTCTTAAACATGGAGAGGCAGAGATTAACCACACTTCAGTTGCACATTAGCAGAATACTTACTGTATTACACTAAGTACTATCATAATTCCTACCTAGTGGATACCTCTGTTCTGTTCTTCATTTAACCTATTTCTAACATGACCTATATTTAATTTTTCCAGTATCTTTTGTTTTGCTGGAGGCAGTGGCTTAAACAACTTCAGTCAAGGCTGTGGTTCTCCAAATTTTTACTGTGAGCTTAGAAAGGTTTTTAAACTTTTCACTTAAATCTCACTCCCCAGGGCATAAACAGGTCACTGATGAGAAATATATCATATCTCTATTTTTAATGCACCTAAATGCAAAGCAATGCATATGGACTGCTGCTGATACTGATTTTGCAGTGTGCATAATTGGCCAGGTCAGCTGTTCACTACTTTTGAAGAATCAGCTTGTGCCTACTGGTCATCTGCCATGACAAGGTAGCTATCTCCAGAATGAGAGCAGACAGCCTGAATACGCAATGCTCCACAAACGCAAGAAGGCTGCAAACACTTGTGGAAGCTAGAGAAAAGGAAGCATACTTCCACAGGTAAGAATTTGGGTGGGATACCAGCTTCAGGAGGCTCATGCATTTGTTTTGTGTTTCATTATATGATTTCATTTTGAAGAAATAAATAATAGCATCTATGATTCAGCAAACATTTCAGTACTTGTTTATGTGTAATAAGTGGGTAAGCTCTGTTCGTGTATGGAAGGTTTTTAAGTACTACAATTTGATTATTGCTTCCACAGATGTCAAAATTAATCGCATAAGCTTTTGCTGGACATTGGAAATTAAAGGATTTCACTGTTCTGTCATATTCTTACTCATATTTAAGCATCTGCCAGCCCTGCCTTCCATATTTTCATCATTATAGTTGTGAATGTCACTCCCCTGGCAGTGTTCAAGGCCTGGTTGCATAGGGTTTGGATCAACCTGGTCCAATGTAAGGTGTCCTCACCCGTGGCAGGCAGGTTTGAACTAGATAATCCTTAAAGTCCCTTCCAACCCAAACCACTCTATGATTCCATGATTCTGTGCTATTAGACTATAAGTCTTTCCAAAAGTAGGTCATACCAATTTTCTGTCCTGTGAACTAAAACTTTTATGATCTGATCATCCTTCTGATTACTGAAGTTTGAACCCATTACCCCCTGTCCTCTCACTACAGTCCCTAATGAAGAGTCCCGCCTCAGCATCCCTATGGGCCCCCTTCAGATACTGGAAGGCTGCTATGAGATCTCCACGCAGCCTTCTCTTCTCCAGGCTGAACAGCCCCAACT
>JAOEHY010016366.1:917-40085 GCA_025447955.1 Psilopsiagon aurifrons | reverse complement strand
CCTCCAGGAGCAGAGGGAAGAAAAAGGGGAAGTGAGTGAACAAACTGCGTGGCTGATTTATGGCTTAAACCACGACAACAATTCAAGCTCACTCACAAAAATTTACTCATCCTCCCTGTAAACCTCTGTTTGAAGGGTTGATGACCCCTCAAAGATGAAAAACTTCTAATATTTTTGTGCATATGAATACTAACATACTTTATTTTTTTAAATCTCCGTGAACTTGTATCTTCTCACTGTTCTGAAAGAGCTTTATGCGGAACTCTTCTGGTAAATGATTTAGTGTAAGAATTTATTCAGTGCTTTATACAGCAGAAATAGCTACCTTGAAATTACCTGAGGTAAAACAGATACAAGAAAGAATTATATGAAGCAATTAAAACCCTCTCAACTATGGCTTAAATAACAGGCTTGACAGCCTGGCTTCCGCAATGTAAAATTAAAATGGGAATCTCCAAAAAAAGAGATTGGAAATACCAGTTTTTATCTTTTATTCACCCAAATCTGCCACAGTTAACGTGCCAAAGGTAATGAACCCATTTTCTTCACTAAAACCAGGATACGGTCAAAGAGAGGTCTGGTCTGCTTTAACTACTTGATGTATTCTGATAAAATACACATATATCCCTCTTTGGTCCCAGACTGGAAAAACTGAAGAAGAATTAACAGGGAAAGAGAGATTCAGTTTAACTTCTGGCATTGTAACTGTCCATTTTAATCTTCTCTCTGATCTATACTTAAACTATGCATTGTCCTGAGGTTGTGCCAGTGCTACTTCAAGGTAGTTTCCATTAAGTAATGGCACAAGAGATGTTTTCAGTGTTCTCAACACACTCCACTAGGGACTGAAGGAACAGCAGTGCTGAGATGACAGGTTTGGTGCTTGCAGGGTCCTCAACCCATTCCTGAATGAGACAGGAAGGAGAGTCTCTGTTATCAAGTGCACAAATGCAAAAGACCTCCCCCCAGTATTCCCAAGCCTATGAGATACTCAACATTCCCTTTTGCTGCTGCCCCACATCTGACACTCTCTGCATGCAGGCTGACTGAACACACCAGTCACTTTCTGTGGCCTGATGTTTAGGCTCATTGCACATTCATCAGCAACCGGGCAATGCATGACAGAGCAGCATATGCCTCATTTTACCATGCCTTAGAGAGGATGAATTCAGCCCCATCTCTCCAATCCCAAGGGGTAACAGTTTCAAACTTAAACAGGGAATGTGTAGACTGGATACGAGGAAGAAATTCTTTACTGTAAGGGTGGTGAGGCACTGGAAGGGGTTGCCCAGGGAAGCTGTGAATGCTCCATTGCTGGCGGTGTTCAAGGCCAGGTTGGACAGAGCCTTGGGTGACATGGTTTAGTGTGAGGTGTCCCTGCCCATGGCAGGGGGTTGGAACTAGATGAACTTAAGGTCCTCTCCAACCGTAACTATTCTATGATTCTATGATTCTTACAGAAGCAAACCTAGCTGTACTGCTTATAGGTGTAAACTGTATCCCATTCACAATGAGTACAGGATACCTTTCTGCCATTATATATGTCACTTTTCAGGTGTTCATAACAACCTTTTCCTGCTGAAGCAGAAAAAGAGCACCTCAGCCTGGATACCGTTAGTATTCCTTGTTTAGTTAGATAGAATCTAAACAGTATTTACTTTCAAAGTTTATGAAATTATTGCAAAGCTAAAATAAAGCTTAGAGCATTTTGTGTCTGTAGAACTCAAACCCAAGTCCTAATACTGCAGCAGTTAGAAAGCATACCCATTTGCATTAACTGCTTTGGTATTTACAACTAGTTTTTAAAAGTCATACTTTCTTAAAGTTAAAAAAAGTTACAACCCATAAGAGCAGCTTTCAAGAATTATTTTTTTCAGTGACATGTGGCTAATGCACACCATGCTGAATTTGAAGGTCATGTATTTATTTGGAAATGCAATTATGCAAATGGCATTTTCATCACTGTCAATAAATTCTGGGTCCAGGACTAAAACACCTGGCACAAAGCTCCTCTTAAGGAGCTGCAGAACTATCTGTACAGTTGCTCTTTATATAGTCACAAACACACGGCCTTATGCATATCTGAGTGAACAGATGAGATGCCCAGAGGGGAGAAAGACACAGATTGGAAAGTTGTTGGTGTCCTCCCTTATTTTCAATCCCCTAACAAAAAAATTTGTAAAATTTTTGATCTGAAGCTATCTCTTGGATTCGAATTGGCAAATCATAGAATCACCTGGCTTGGAAAAGACCTTTAAGATCATCAAGTCCAACTGCTTCCCCAGGACTACCAAGTCCATCACTAAACCATACCACTAAGGGCCTCATCTACAGGCCCGTACAGGTTTAGTGGTGGATATATAGTCCAAATATAGTATAAATTATTTAAATATAGTTCAAAGTATTTCCTAGTTATAAAAATGAAAGCTTGAAATTAAATTTCAGGCACCTACACCTATTTCTTTGAAATAAATACATACAAATCAGGTCCCACTGACCCTAGATTGTAATACGCCCTAACTCATGCCCTTGTGCCAGCATAACCATCAAGCTCTAAGTCTGTAATTTTTGTGGGTGCCTGATTTTGTTCTGTCCTCCATTTTCTTCCCAGCAGGGGACATCACAACACATTCATTTTTCTGGCCAAGCGTGGTCAGAGGTGGTTGATTGCTGAGCAAGTTGTTCAGGTAGAAGGGAAGTTTGGGGGCTATATGAAACTCCATATCTCAACAATGTCTCAACGATGGTTAAGGCAGGCAGCAGTTACCTTTGGCCTCTGTGAGCTCAGTATTTTCCAGCTATTCATCTTCACTTCCCTAAAGAGCTCTATAAAAGTTAACAGCACAAACAACATGCTAGAGATTAGTTAGTGCAACTTGTACAAATACAGAGCAACCGACTGGCAGCGTAATGATTTTTCTCTCCTAGGGCAAGGTATATGACAGAAGCAGCCTTCACAGACCTTTGAGTAAATCTGGTCCTTAAAGAGACAGGAGAGATCACTGTCATCATTGTCAGTGCATAAAAGTTAACAACAGTCAGGTCACCAACTATTTGTGATGCTCGAAAAATCACTGGGAACAGCATTCATGTTTCAATTTCTCCCCTGGCACAGAGTCGCTCTTCTCAGCAGTTTCCCCTCAAGGAATATTATTGTAAACAACTGTCCTATTTTTATGCAAATTCATGTTTTACAGGAGATAAGACAGTAATGATAAATTCTTCCCATTTCCTAACAGTAGATGAGAAAAACTTCACTCCATAAAGAACCAAAATTGTAATATCAGAGTGTCATTCTTAAAGAAGGTAAAATATATTCTCTTATTAGCAGGAACAGAGCATCATTTGTTCTTGCAACATGATCTGGTTGTCTGGAAAGAAAACCCCTAGTTAATCATTTTATTTTATTATATTTTTTCCAACGACTGAAATTTACACAAATGAAAATAACCAGGGATTCATCATGGATTGACAACACTTCAGATTAATATCGGGTGGTGTTGCATCTCCTCTAAATTACTAACTACCTTGTCAGATGGCTAATAAATGCTGCAGCCCACTGCAGCAGCCTCCTACACATTACATTGTCCCCTGGGTGCTAAACAACAGATGATGTGTGGTTTGGGAGCATTTCTCATTGCACAAATTAAGGCCCAGCTCTGCCTTACCTTGTCTCCTTGTCCTTAGGCATCGTAGGTGACCCATAGCCAAAAGCCTGCTTGTCAACTGGAGAGGGCACCACCTCAGCCATGCCTGGGTGGCCAAGGGTGCTCCGTGCTTTCGCATCCACAAACATAGGTGGTCCTGGCTCCTTTTTGAAGGACTGGCGGCTGGGGGAAGACCTGTCAGGCTGGATGGTGTGTGGGGGAATGTGAGCGCTATGGTGAGGATGAATATCGATCATTCTCATGTCAGCCACCCTGTGGGGGGAGGCAGGAGGTGTTTTAGAGCCAAGAGTGGGCAAATGGCTCTCTGGGTACTTCCGTGACTTTTGTCTGTACAGGGACTGCTCCAGCATTTCAGGCTGCATAGAGGGGTTGCAGTAAGTGCTTGATGACCTCATGGTACTGCGATGGTAGGCTACGATGTGATCGGGGACATCGAGGGGGTGTCCAGTGTGGGGTGCAGCCAAACTCATCCTCCCCTCGTGAAACAAGTAGGGGTCACCGTACAGACCTTCATTTCGGATCAGGGCAAGGTTTTTGTTACTCATGTCCTCGTCTGGCTTCACATCCCGTCTCTCCAAAATGGCGCTTGGGCTGGGAGATATAGAGCGCGAGGCTGGCACGCTGGAGAGCCGGTCCCTGGGGATGGTGGCATTGCCTGGCACACCCATGGGTCGGCCCCCACCGTAGGGAATCCTGGATGGAGAGGGAGGCATGGAGTGGGGTACCGGGGTGGAGGGCGGAGAGCTGGGCATCGCGTGTGGTGGGTGCGTGGCAGATCCAGGGCGAGAAGTATTTGGGCCATCTCGGCCCATATAAGCAATTTCCCTCTGCATCTAGAAAGAAAAGGAAAAAGGTATGAGATATAATATTACTGAATGTGTAAAACATGATGTGGGTTGCGACAACCTTGACATCTACCGAAAAAAAAATCGAAAGAAAACAAACTCTCAAGACCAAATAATCTTCCATCTGCATAAGTAAAATACTTCAGGACCTCAGTGTCAAATTAAAAATAGCAGCTATAAAAAGCAATAAAATGGGCTGCATGTTAAAGGAATATGAGAGTTTTAAAAATGCTTTTATTTACGCAAATACCATTTTATCCTAATCTGATATTCATAGCTACCGAAGCTGAAGTCATGGGCTTCAGTGCCAAGGTGTTCTAAGTACATGTAGCCAGTGACAAATTGACACAGTCTACTGATCAAACACACAAGTTAGACTTCACTGGTTCCAAAGCAGGAAGAAAATGCTGATGCTCTGGCATCACAAACACACTTGAAATTCCTAGACAAGAAAAATAAATATTACAACTAATTAGCCATTTGCTTCAGTGCAGGATGTAGCCTTTTACTAATAACTTGATGTAGTCTTTGTTACACAAACCACAGGAGAACAATACACAAACCTTTATTGACTGCAACACAGTTGCATGAAAATGGTTTGACCCTATACTACATGTGCTATGTGTTTCCTTCATTGCAAAGATAACAGCGCTTCAAAGTTTCCAAAGCACACACTCAGAAAGTCACTGAACATTTTATCATAGTTTTCTAAGCAGCAGCAGTAACTGCCAGCAGTAAGGAATGAGCAAACGAGGAAAAGAAAGGGAAAACTTCCATACTAACGTTAGTGCTTTGTTAACAGGGGCCTTGGCAAAATTCTGCAATGGATACATGTGCTTCTGAGTCTGCAGCATCTCACCCTGCTCAGCAACAACCTCTCTAGATGGGTGAACAATGATGGGTGCCCATGAGAGACACAGGAGAAATTCTTCCTCTAGCAAGCATCATGCCTGCTCTGGTGCCATTAGGATAAGGTGGATAAAAAGGGAGATGGAAAAGTCAGCTGGGTTCCATCAACTACGTATGAAAAAAAAAAAAGAAGAATAAAATCACAGCTTCTCAAACTTGTGTTGGCAATTTCAGCTTCCCTCTCCATCACTACCAGGGGTTTGTAGAAAACTGAGCATCTCCAAGCCCTACTACACATTCCTAAAGTTATAGAATACACGCTAATGTGCAAGTGGAAGCTGCTGCTCTGAAGTCTTCACCATTTTTCTCTCGCTCCTCACTTTGACTAGAGCTTGTGCCTGGGTTCACTGCAGTTACAGTGATCCATGGCTGATGAAGCAAGAAATTATGCTCTATTCCTGCCTCACCACAGGTTTTTCCACTGCTAAGGGAATTGCCATGGTGGTGTTTAAACAATAGCTGTTCTGATCACAGCAGTCTCTGCACTTGGGAATTAAAAATGACGTTCCCCAGGGCAAGAGATCAACAATCTGGAGTATCAGGTATCAGAAAGAAGAAAGGAGATAACCTGATTATGGCAGCAGAAATAATAAATAAGTGCAACAGAACAAAGGAGACTGCTGGGATGGGTCACAAATGAGGCAGACAAAAGGCATTGAGCCAAAGGGGAAAGCATGATTTTTGTTTTTCATTTGCCCAGAGAATTATTGCAGTCTGGAATTTAAAATAAAATATAACTAGACAGTACTAATAAAATTATCAGTGGGTATCCAACATAGTTTTCTGTGACCTTGAAGAAACACTGCAATATACTGAGCTGTACTGCACATTCAGACTCTGGACCTGGGCAGAAAGACTCCTACTGGCTTGAGCACCTTTGGGACCGTGACTCCAGGGATAGGCAGTGGCAGATGTTTTGCACAGTCAGAAGGGCCCGGAGAAAGAAAATCTTCCCTGGTTTCTCCTGGACAAGCTATTCCATGCCCTGATCAGCTGCTTCAGCTGAAGCTGCAACAGATGCAAAAGTATCTGGGACAGAAATCAGACATGTGAGATATGTTGGATTATAGTGAGAAGAAAATTCCAGTGTTACCTTGTAGAGAGGAGAATATTTCCATGGAAGCTTTGAAAGCAACAGGTTTAACTTCCCCTAACTTCTGGATTTCATATTCCCATATATGCGTATACATTTCTCGTAAATCAGAGAAATCTGTCAAAGAAAAATTCCTATTTTCCACCTTAACGTATTGCCATACGTTGAGATGGAAACGAGGAATTCAAGTATAGGTCTGGGCTATTGCTCAAAGTTCTGTGTCTGAGTACTGCTGTGTATATAATGCTTTTGCTTTAAAATAGGACTTGGAGTACAGTACCTGAATCAAGACCCCACTGGGCTGGGCAGGGTGCAAACGCCTGGGCAGACAACCCTTTCCTGAACAGTTCACTTTCTATTTTAAGCCATGACTCAGCCCCTAGATGTAGCGTGAAGAAGGAAGGAGCAATCGAAGCCATAGAGTCCAGGGTGCCCAGGGCAGGTGCAGGGACCTGGGCTGGTGACTGGGAGTCAGGCACCTTTACTGCTTCATTACAGCGTCTTTTGCCTCCTTGTTGATATTTCCTCTTCTCCAAAATCTCCAGAGTCTTCACTGATGGCAACTTTAAAAATGTGAATGTTGTCTTTTCTTGCCTCTCATCTATAAATCTTCTGTGTGATATTCCTGGCACACTGCTCTCCCTCATACGTACCCCACTTTTTGTGCTGATTTTCTTCTCCAGTCCCCCACCACAAAAACCCCAAATTGCTCAATGAAAACATGCACTCTTATATGCAGGATGTCTTCAGCCACATGTTCTTGGACTTCAACTATATGACTCAGGAGCAGAGAAAGAGGATATTTGGCTTATCTGAGCCTCTAAATATGAGGTGGTATCACAGCCAATTGCTTTGAGGCAAAAGAAAGAAGATTTTTTAGTGCAGTCATAGGATCATGTGCTTTTTGACTGCAATGTAATACATTTCCCTGAGGGTGTGGTCTTCTTTTGCACACAGTTCTTCATTGTTCTTACTACCTATAGGTTTTACATCCTTGAAGTGGAAACTTGTCGTCTTAATCCTTAGATTAAAATATGGCAAATAGCTAGCAACAATTTCTGCATAAAACATTTGAAGTAAAAAGACATCGCTAAGAATCTTTTGCTTTTTTAAACAGAGCAACAGAGACACTGAAGAGTGTCTCCATATACACTATAGAGTGAACATCATATAAAACCAATTCTGTTCTTTATTTCAAAACTAGTTGGCATACTCAATAACTTGCTAAATTTTAATGTGATTATGTGCCGAAAGGTAGCAAACCAGCTATCCATCACCCCAAATGGATGAAGTTACAGAAAGTCTTTCTCCTGGTAGCTCACATAAAGGGTGAGCAGACCCAGTGTCCCTGCACAGAGCAGAATACAAAGCTTGCAGCAGCTCCCAGCCTCTTGAACGGGACTGTTACCCTGAAAGAAGGAGAGAGCTGAGGTTTCACAAGCCTTATAGATACCAAATAGCAAACTGCTACACACTGGTTCATCAGCTGTTGATTTCTGCAGTTCAGCCCAGTCTTCCATCCATCATCAGGACTAATACAACACTACGCTGGTCTTTATTCTAAATTTGTTATAGCTCATGGCCTGTCCCAACATGGGCATCTCACAATGGAAAAAAACATCCTTAATTCTGTTTCTTCAGCTGCCTTCAGCACATCATTCGCACCTGTGGGGCACATCAGATAGGGCAGACATTGTCATGCCTGCAGGCACATCAGGGCAAGGCCAGCACTAAGCCTACACTGGTTCAGCAGCCCCACACCAGCACTTCACCTCACTATGCAGCTGCATACTAGAAGTACAGACTGACTTGTGCCATTATCTGCTAACACCTCACAGCAAAACATAGGCAAAGGGAAAAGTAGGACAGAGTTTCTGACCTGGCAGCCCTTCCCATCACTCTCCCAGGCCTCCTTGACATCAATAGAGAACACAGCAACTGGCTTTGACCCAAGGATTTCAGCCTGCCAAAATACCTACAAGGAGCGCGTTCCCAAGATAGAACTTATCCAAGCACCCTCTTGGAGACACCCTGGAGTTCCCAGCAGACTCCATTAATCACCTCTCAGGCATGTGAAGCTATTACTTTTCTTACTTTCCCTACTTTCCCGTTGACACCCTGAATTTCCCTGAGGAAACTGCTCCTATGCTCCTCAAGCTGGCTCACCCAACAGTAAACAGCATCCAGCTGTAAAGAATTTTATTGAGAGCTTGGAAAGTCCTTGATCTAAAAGCTACAGAAACACTAAGTACTGATGCAATGTTGATAAATTCAAATATCTGTAAAGTGACCTTTTATGGAAATTGCTCGCCAGAAGAAAATCCTCTGAGAAACAAGGCAATCCTTCACTTTTCTAATCAGCAAAGACTTCATTAAAGAACCCCAAATCCAATAACAATACAATCCATTAGTGTGCTCTTTCCTCATCAAAATATAAATTGACAGCTTCACTGTAGAAGTTGTCCAAACCCCTCAGTTTAATCAGTAGTTGCACTATGTGATATCATTTCTGTCATGCCTGATCTTTCATTAAGGTTGGGTTTGGACAGCTGAAAGCACAAATATTTTTTTGCAAAAACCCAGTCATATACAGTTTGAATATTTCTAAAATAATATAATTTTCAATAATAAATAGTGCATTTGGAAATTATAGAATTAGTAAACAGTCTGAAAGGATTTTTTTTAGTATCTGTACCATGACTATATGTCTGAATCCAAATCATTTTGTTATCAGACATCACTGACAGGTTCTTCCAGCTGCCCAAAGCCATACTTGAAAACTGCCAACACATTAGCATAATTTTTAGCTTTTTCTGGTCAGGAACTTTCCAATTAAGAATTCTTTCAGCAGACAGTGTTAATCCAAAAGATCTTAAGCATTTGGTAAAAAATCAGTTAAGACAGAGGTTGAAAAAAACCCAACAATCCACCCAGCAGATTTCAATCAAATACTGACATTATTTCTTATCTGATATCCTTGAAGTGCTGTAGAGTTTTGTCTTTCCAGATTCATATATCTGGGACAACTCAGATTCTGCCCTTGAGTAGGGACCCCAGTTCTTCCATGGTCTCTTCAGCAGAATGAGTACTTTGTAATTTTAGGCTGATCTTCTAAACCAAATAGTACGACATGCTAGTGGTTTCTATGTCCATCTCTCCTCAGCAGTAGACCAGAAATTTATTCAGCAATTTTGGCTAAGAACATGTCTTCTGATGCTCAAAAGAGAGAGTTGAGACCATGAAACAGCTAAGCTAAGCTAGGATGGAGACCTGGCCTCAGCTCAGTCTGGCCCTGCAGTACAAGGCTCTATGTGCTGCCAGGGTTCACGATTATTTTTTATTATGGGAACCACATGATGGTAAAATAAAACTTATTTTAAATGTTCAAACTTCCCATGAATGGGAACTCTAAGACCCAGCTAGCTGTTCTTAAGATGTCCCAAATACTTCCATTGTTTTTCCTGCTTAATTTCCCAGACAAGGATCTGCAGAACTCCCCGAGAAATCTCTACACTTATTACAATTAACTTCCCATTCTTAGCAGGTGTCTAGGTTTCAGTTCTTTAGCTCCTTTTGCACAGTTCTGGTATATGCCCAGCTGTAAAATCTCAGTATTGTGGTGAAAGAAGAGTAGAGCTAAAAACTCAGAACATCTATGAAACTGTCATTTTCTGGTTCTAGTGACTGACTACACCAGAACAGAATACCTAATTGCACATATATGGATATGGCAAGAGAATCACCAAAGGTTTTTTCATCCATTTATGCTCAATTCTTTGTTTGCTTTTCTTCCCTTGATCAACAACACTGCCATCAGACACCATGTTTTTTAGGATGAACCTGTGATGATAAATGGTGGTGAATCCACACAGACTTCTAATTTCTATGTTCACAATCTTTTTCTTTTTTTTTTGCCAGGCTCAGCTGGCTAGAAGCTGACATGCACAAAACAGGAGAACCAGAAGATGATGTTCACTGTTCTAGAAGGTGGAATTTAGAGCACATAAACATGACCCTCCAGAAAGGAGGTATCCTGGGCGAACCATATTCAGGTGTCATTACCACGCTACTCAACATCACTGCGAAATCCATTCTCCATATATTTTTGCCAGTTGTGCAGGTGTACACAAAGGTTATAGCATAAGCACTATTTCAAGAGCAGAAATTTTACTGTAATTGCCACAGAGCTTCAAATGCATTCTTAACATTATTGTCCCTTATTTTATATCTATGTCTTTCTTCAGTGTACACTTGTGCACGAACCCAGTCCCTACAGCAATACAAATGTCTTACCTCAAGGTATTTTACATGTCTCAGTATGTCCTTTTATATCCCTGACTACATATAAACTTAATTCATACCATATCCTAAAGCTCCCATGGGGAAAACAAAGAATACCTAGTTCACTTTTTACAGAATGTAAAACAGATCCATAAAATACTAAGTAACCACAAAACAAATTTAATGGTAATATCAAAAATAATGTTTGATTGCTTCACCTTGCCTTTAAGACAATGTGCATGCTGAAGACGGATCATGCAAACAAGGAGGAGGGAGAGTTTCAAACCAAATCATACATAGTTTGCTTTTTCAGGCATAATTTCTTCATCTATCCTGATGCTACTCTGAGTACTCATTTCTACAATTAAAAACACCAGCAGTCTTATTACACCCTTAGACAACATTGCTACCTATGGACAAATAAAGCAATCTTTGTTAAGATTTTTTTGCTCTGAAACAATTAAAGGCACTTACTGTTACTTAAGGAAATCACTTGTATAGCTACAGCAGTGAGATGAACATTTGGTTCCACTTCTTCTAATAAAGCACTTTCTGTTTTCAGCCTTGAATCTAAATCCTCAGTCTATGGTATAATATTTTGTATATCCATGCCTTCTGGGAAAAGGTTTTGAAACTGTGAAAATGTTCCTTGTTCCCTCTGCTCACAACAGGGGCAGGCCATCTTGCTTTAACCGGTCATCTAAGTAACGCTGCTTCAATAGACTGAAGTACTTTTCCACATGACAATCCTGCAATTTCTCCTCCCCTTCGAAATTAGTCACTAAATAACCTCCTTGGCATGTCACCCAGTCACAAACTGTGCAACACTATGTGATTCAATCGCTCAACCATTTTTTAATGTATGCCCATAAGATGTATAGAAGGAGACTCACATCATAGAATAAAAGCACAAGAGAGACTCACAAAGGGGAAAGCCATAAATAAAATAATGAGTAACCTCTGTTTAGGTAAAAGAGTGCATTTCAAAGGCAACATGAAACACACACATATTAATTCCCCAACAGGTGAAGAACTCCAATTACTGAGAAAACCCAGTACATACAATTCTAGGAGAAAAAGAAAATACAGCACTTATAGACATAGAAGCTTATTTCATATTCAGATTTGGTAGGAGGAAGTGCAAGTCCCTCCCATGGAGGAGGCTGTCTACTCATTAACAAAGCACCTGAGCTGCTTGGCTAACCTGAACTTTGGGGCCCCTATAAATCAATTTCATAGTTGTCTTTGCAGCACACCACACTAGATGTGATGATTTTATTTTGTTTTAAAAGGGTACAGTAGAGAAGGCAAATGTAAAAAAAAGAAAAAATTAGAACAGAAAGGATGCTTCTCCCGCTCCCATCCCCCCACCTCAAAATATCATAGTATTTAGAAAATGTCCTCTTAAAAATACAGTGTTCACAGTCTTAAAGAGGTGGCACTTAAAAATCACAGGGAACAAATCTCATGATATGAGCAATCCAGTAGTTATCTTCTGGTTGGGGAGTGGAGGGGTAGTGGTTTTTGTTGCTGTTTTGTGGGTTTGTTTGGGGTTTTTTTCCACTTGTTTTTTGTTTTATGTGAGCAAAATAATGTCTATATCATAATGTCTGGCATTCAGAAGAATCAAAACATGATTTAAGCACATGACCATGAGCTAATACTGCTGTAAAGAGCCAGTTATAATGGGACCTTACTGGAGCAACATTTCTGTATCACAGTACTGCTTCCGGTCCCTCAGCCGTTAGTGAGCGAGGCATCATTCACTGCTGCTACAGCAGGGCAACCTGGCACAAAGGACGTAAGTAACAGGACAAAGATCAGAGCAGATCTGGTAGCCAGAACTAAAAATCTAGGTGTTCCAACCCTTACTGTACCCAGCCCAAGAGCAGAGAAGTCCTCCAGCTCTGTAGACAGCTGCTGTGCATTCTCATTTGTAATGTACATTGTAAATTTACATGCCGTTATTGGTCTTGACCAGAACTTCATGAAATGATATGTAGTGTAATATAAACAGTCTTTTCAGAAATGTGAAAAATACTCATTTTGTCTTAAATGTCTAGTTTTCAGTTTTCAGTAAAATATTTTCAAATATTGTATTTATTAAATATTTGCACTAGAACTATAATAAAGTACTATTATAGCACAGAAACAATGTTAAACCTATTTATTTTTATTTCAAATTTAATCAGTCAAGACTTGTTTCTTGCTGTATAGGAGTAAAGCAGTATTTACCATTGAAGCATCTGGCTTATATTTGGCAGGTTTAACTAACCAGTCAAGCATCCCCTTTTAATGAATGGATGTATATACTTGACCTAGTTAAAAGCTGCTTAGGTATGCAGACTCAAAAACATCAGGAGTAAGAAATACAAGCAAATTATCCTAGTACACTTTTATGCCAAACATGCTTTCCAACAGTTTCAGAGTACATTCCTCCATCTATGTTCTTCTTCACAAGCTAACAAACCTTCAGTGAGAAATCACATTATTATGCTAATATGCAGGATAAAAAAGACCACTGTATTTCATTGCAGCTTCTCTGCAATGAATTGCAAGCTGATAGGATGCACATTTTCAGTAATTGGACTCTAGCATGATAAAGTATATCCCAGAACATCAGACACACTATAACTAGTTCTCCATACATCTGGCACTATATGCAAGAGTCTTCAAGTACGTCTGATGCATATGAAAAGTTTTTCATTAGTGGAATGAATCTTCTTTTAATTTTAAAATACATCAGGCACAACATCATAAATATTACACAGATATATCATTACCAAGGGTGTAATTTAACTTGTAGGTTCTAACAATGCATACAAACCATTCAAGCATCACTTTCCATTTCAATTACTTTATCAGAGCCCCCAAGCGCAGCCTAACTTGCCATGTATTATCCCATATTTAATTACTTGCCATATATTTGTTTATAACGTACTGTACAGAAGAAGAGTTCCTTTCCAGATTAACCCCCTGTAGAAACAAAGGGCATGACCCTAAGAGGCACGGCACCCTATGCTTCCATGAGATCAACTCTGGAAGTTTAGGTTAGCTTCTAACTTTAAAATAAATGTTAATGTCTATGTTAATGATAGGCCCAAGTTACCACTGAGCTACATCGCCACTCACCCTACTTTCTTCTCTGTTGTTAGCAATCTTGATCTGTTGGACCTTTACATCAGTTTGCCCATCTCATTAATTAATTCTTTTTTCTTCCATTTTTTGTTTACTTCTTTCATTTTTAAGTAGAAAAAAATGTTAGAGACACAACAGCAGTAAACCATACAATTATAAAGACAGGGAATATTTTGAAGTTTACTGTGGAGTATACACATGTGGCACAGATGTAACTTACTGCTTGACTGCTGACCAAAATTCTTTCTGTCCCTGATAACAGTTCTTTTGGTTCCTATCCTCTTAATAATATTTTCATGGATGGAAATAATTAAGCAGTTAATGTCTTGTACTGCTGTAAACAACCATTTCCTTGACAGAAAACAGGGAAGCACTTACAGGCTGGATTGCTAGTCACCAACTCAGGACTTGGTTTCATTCTTAGCACTGTGGAGCAAAGCTTGTGATGGAGGCAACGGGGTTTTGCTTAAATGCAACAAGTTAGCTCAGTCCAGCAGAATCCAAATTGAAAGACAGTTTACTTATGATGGCTTTTACAGCTGTATTACAAAAGAAGCATTTCTCCTGCTTTATTTTAGGTCAGGGTTTGGTTTTTTGGGCATGATTTTTTTCCTTTTTGCAAAGGAAGTTCACATGCCACCCCACCAGCTCTATAGCCTACCTAGCTTCTAATTCTGATCCAAGAAACTAACAGTTTAGGAGGACAAACACCCATGTATGGACTCATACGCATGATCTCCCAAATATGCAGCCTCCGATACACAGGACTCTTGAAGGTACCTGGAGAACCACCATCAGCAACTTTCTTTCATCATGCAAGCACCAGGACTTACAACTCTCAGTGTGGCTACCTCCTTTGTGCAGTGAAAGGAGAGATACCAACCCTTACCTTTACCTTCAGATATTCAGCAGAGGAAGAAAAAAAGTGGTCATATCCAATCCTGAACCCTGAGGTTCAGAATACAGACCCCCAAGTTGCTGTCCTTCACAAAGGCACCAAGGTGACACACACTAGTACCCAGCCAGGCTGTGCTGATGCCACGCTGCACTCCACATTGTTCTTCACAACCACAAATAACGCTTTCAAATTGGCCTCAACTTTCCCACATCAGCTCCCCAGCCCACTGCCTGTATTTATTATACCTACAAGATGTGTGTGGTGTTTCTCTGCAGACTGAAAATCCTACAGAAGCTCTTTGAATTTGAGAGGCCAACCTAAACAAACAGGGAGGGAACAGAACAGTTCTGGCTGCCTGACATATGGGATTTCAGATTATGTACAGACTACACTATCTTCTCCTAAACATACATATTGTTTGTTATGCCCTGTTTACTGATTCCAAAGGCATGCAGTGAAACCAATATGCCTTGGTGCAGATGTAAGTGCCATAAAGTTCTCTTATACTCATTCCAAGCTCCCTAGTTCTTAAAAAAATGCAAACAAAAAGGCCTCCCACACCCCAGAGCACATAACTACTAGCTAGAGTGAACCACTATAAAGGGGACAGGCAGCTCTACAGCTTCACTGCTGGCAAAGCAGCACATTCAGTAGAACAGCTGGAGCTTGCAGTGCGGAGCAACCTATATGTGAAGCCTTTGAACCAGCCCACAAGTGAGCATCTAAGCTCCAAGAGAACAATGCTTCATTGTAACGTTTAGATTACATTATGTATACATGCATACATGCATGTTTTCTACACCAGCAGCACATTTTTGGTATACCCTTTGGTGATGGCCGACCAACATAATCAGGCTTTTTAAATTTTTTGGGATTTCAAAAATTAAAGGCAAGCAAACACAAGTGGCAAATCTTGTGCTGGAAACTCCATAAGCCTCTCAAAATTTATTTTAAGTTTACAAGAGCAAATATAGCCAGCTCTCACTGGAGTTGCATGAAGAAGGTTCTGCAAAACTGAGCTATTACGTCAGGTCTGCAGTCTGTGTCTCTACCCTGTAATTTAAACCTCATGCTTCTCCCTTAAACAAAGATTTTCCTAGCTATAGGAAAGTATCACAGCATGTGTCACAGGCATATATGCATTAACCACCTCTCAAAAGCTAAGACAGCACTATTAGTTGTTCTGTAGTGAGGATTTGTCTCATCTAATACTGCATTAAAAGACAATCAGCCAGGCACCCTCCAGAGTCAGATTATTCCCTCTACAACTAGGTAGGACAAGGTGCCCTTTGGCTTCCCCAGCCTCTTGCCACTGACTCCAGTGGGCAGCAATTTCTACCCTAAGCTTATAAGGATCAGACTTTTTACCAGATTCTCTCTAGTGATCTTGCTTGTTTGTCTTTTCATTTAGCACACTCTCTGCTCTGTTCTTCATCCTATTTTTTCCCTTTTTTTTCTTCTTTGTAAGTGAATCTGGGATACTGTAACTAGAAGGCATAAGGTAGCTTGGTGGATCTAGCCTGGCTTGGGGTTTCTGTTTGAGCTAAGAATTAAGAGTCTCTAGCCTGAAGCTGGTAATAAATACTATTCTCCAACAGACCAATATAGAAGCTCTCCTCTTCCTCTTCCTACCATTAGCACTTTTTGCTTCTGCCAAAATTTTTTAAAGCTTAAATGTAGAGGTCTGAGTTTGCAGCATTAACCTTTTCCTTCTTAGTCCACATGTAATGCAGAAAGATTAATTAAAAATAGCACGAGTAATACGCTGCAAACATTAGCTAATACACAAGTCCTCAGTGATCTTGAAGGTCTTTTCTAACCTAAATGATTCTACGAGTACATGACCCTGGGAAGAGACGGGTAGGTAAAGAATAATTACATGAGAAGGTAATAGAGAATTCTGAATGTAAAGCTACACAAGAAAGGAAAAAAAGACAAAGCAAAAAGAGAATGAGACAAGGTGAAGGACAGTAATAACAGTTTGTGAAAGAGGCCAGAGATGAAAGAGAGATTGGAGATGGAGTGCTGAGAACTAAATCTGGAAATAAGAAAGCGATAATAAATAATAAAGAAAAAAAACCCAACTAAAATAGGAGACCTAAACTAGGAGGTGAGGCACTGACGGGATAAAAGGGGGTTAAAGAGACTGCAGCATATGAAGAGATATTCAACAACAACAAAAAAAAAAAATCAATGAGCAAACAGAACGAAATAGAAAAACACGAACTAATGCAAATTTTCTTTAAGATTAAACAATTTTGCAATAGTTCCTGTTATTACAATGCTGTAGTCTATCATAGCAAGCGTGGGAGAGTGATGGAGGAAGAATGGAAGGAGAAGAGGGAAGAAGAAAATACATCCAACATAAACTTCTTTAGTTTGTTTTAACATTCTGAGGCTTTGTGGGGGTTTTGGCAAGGGTGGTCAGAACATGAGGATGGCTTTTAGGAAAGAAGTGAGCAGAACATTTCAGGTAAATGCCTGTTGAAGTAACTTGTGAATGCTTGAGCAGAAAGAAGCTATGACCACCACTTGCCTTCACAATCTGCTCTCATATTCAAAACAAGGATATTTGAGATCCACTTTAAAGTGACAAACGCCTTTTGAAACCTAGCACTTAGTTCAGCCATTCCCCCTGAAGATGTAGTTAAGGTTCAAAACAGCTTCATATCCTTCAGATACTGCTGAAAATAACAGCTTTTAACAAGTCAGGCCTTACTTCACCATCTCTGAGACTCAACATGCAGTGGGACTGAGCGCTGAAAGAGAATGCTGAGGTGGCTCTTACCCTCTGTACATGTCTAGTCATTAGTGTGAGACAACAAAAATTCTGGTTTGATGAAATCACCACCAACCTCTGACAGGTGATGAGACATGTCATGTGTATGTGTGCGCATGCACATGTGCACACAGCTTTTACTTCTCAGTAAACTTTTTCCTGTATCAATTCCATCATATTATCAATGCACTGACCACAGACTTATGACCCCAAGCACACCTGCACAGCAAGGGCTCTTTGGCCACCATAAGGTCCAAAAGCTCTTCCCATTCTTAGTCCAAGATCACCTTTTTTCAGGTGTAAATCAAGAATCCAACAGACAGATAAGGGGAAAGCAATATTACACCTCTTGCCTTAAAATGTTGAGCTTATAACATGCATCAGCTTAAATCTAGCTGGAGGAGCAGGCTTTGTATTTGGACTAGCCTGGTTACACCTGTACTGAACCTGTTGACGCTCCCTAGGTGGCACTGTCACAGATTAGCCATCACTTCGGTGACATGCCTGGTGAACTCTGCTTGGAAGGGAAGGGAGCATAACACCATGTAATGCCTGACCCAGAGAAGTTCCATGAGAGCTTCCAGCCTAGCCACACTTTAGGCAATCTGAGCAAAATGATGCATGAGACGCAGCACATTTTGCATTGGCCTGATTGAAATCAGTGTGTCTGTGCGGTTTACTCCTCCAGCAACATTTCATTGTTTGAGCTATCAGCCTGCTACCAGTCTGCATTACTTCATTCCTGGTTGTAAATATGGGAAACATCTAGATCAGTGAACAGGCACTCATTTCTGCATATTTATAAGTGCATTTCATTTCGTACAAAAAAATGGAATGTGAGAGTTAAAAAAAATGTTACAATTATCCAATTAAGCAGAGAGAAGTTAATAAATCTCTCATGATTGATTCTCCTATGCTTCTTTAGTGTACTCCCCAGACAGAATAGCGTGGTGAGTACACTAAGAAACCTCTTGGCATTTCAGCCAAGATTTTTCAGGGTGTTATCACAAATTACAAAAATATAAACACACTGAAACATAACACATTTCAATCCTAAAAAGGTTGGATTTACATAATTACATCATTGGTTTGCCAACATCCACATTTATCTCATCAGTATAGTATGGCCCACCCATCCCATAAGCTATTAGACTGTTTAGACTGAACATATAAAAGCTGTTACTGATCTTTTTTTAAAGCTAAATTATGACACCCCTCATAACTAGTGCTGCATTCTAACCAACTCTTTCTTTTGCTTTCAAACTGTTTATTTCTTTTGTGTTTCCACAGCTGGTTTTTAGGTAGAATTTCCCGAGAACAAACAGGAGTTGTGTAATTCATGAAGATGTGGCAAGCATTTCTTCTCCTCTCCCCATTCTCCTTGAAGAGATCAAGCACATCACAGACATAACAGACAGCCACCACCAAAGCAGGAAGCCAAACCCTTCAGACTAGTCTCAGTTTCAGCGCTTCCTCAGGGCACCGCTGAACTGATGGGGTCATCCCTGTTGTGCTTTTTTTTTTTTCCAAAAAAGGAATAGTTTCAAATATATACAGTTCTGGTACAGATCAGCATATTTATTTGGTTTAAATATGCTGTATATCAGATTTCTGTTCTTAAAAAAAAAGAAACACTGTTAATAACTGCACTCATAAATCAAAATAAATGCATGGCTTTCTGACTAACTACTCAGCTCTTATTTTTGTTCCATAGCTGTATCTCTTCACACTGCATCGAAGCCAAATAAAACTGAATAAATTTATATGGTTAAATATACACAAAGGAAAGCATAACCCTTTGTTTCACCTGGCATTAACAAACAACTGAGTCAAAATACAATTTCTACTACAGATGCATGGAATAGGTTAGGATGTAAACAATATAAAAATGTTATAAACCAGAGCTGATAGTTAAAAGACCTAAGTGTGTTTACACCTGATGCCTGCTGTATCCTGTTTCTTCCAATATGAGGACATATATAGCAAATCAGAAGAAATAAGTTGCTGTGCTGAGTTTAGGTGTCAGCAGTATCAGCAGGAGAAATGGTCACGAAAGCCTTATATACAGCTGAATTTTGCAATGCAAATGTCCAAGCTGAACAACACCTCAGAGCTTTAAGGCCCAGCAGTAATTGCAGTTTTAAGTACATCTTTTGCAAGGTTAGAAGTGCTATCAGTGCCTCAATTAAGAGCCATCTTAGATCACAAACTTCTTTCTATACTGCTTGAGCCCTATATTTTCATTTTACTTCCTTCTATCAAAACCAAAAAAATACACAAATTGGTCACTGTGGCTGAAGTGAACAACTTAGTTTACCAAGGTCAAGATACCTATAGTAAATACTGAGAGACAGTGGGACTAGCCCTTTACCCAACACACCCTGTGGGTCTTTGCACTTAGTCACATGAAGATCTAATTTGCAATGATGTAAGAAAGGCATATATTCACACAAAAAATAATTTCAGCATCACATCATTTCTCATGGAGTCCTGTTGCCTGCTGATATTTGCAACTGTCTTGATTTTGCCAGCTGAGGCTTTTTTTTAACTCTAGATCTTAACATGTATCCAAGAAAAGATATTTTTACTGCTCATATTTTCATAAGTCTGATTAGTTTTCCAGAGCCCTTATTAGAAAAAGTACAGTCCAACATGGAGAAGAATCAAGGTCCTCAGACATGTAGCTGTGTTCTCCCAGACATCAGGTACTGGTTAACTCTTCTTTGTTAAAAGGAAGACAGGGACAGAATTAATTTTCTTTAGCATGCATTAGTCTTATCTAGAGGCATGTAACTAATAATGAACTGAAGACTTGGTGGAAAGCAGAGGATTTGGGTTTGGTTTATGATTTTACTTTTTGGATACGTAAAAAATTTCTTGGGAAAGCTAAGGTCCTGAATGACAAACGGATGGCAGGTTTGAAACAAAAAAATCCAAAAACATGTCTTCTAACTTGGGTTCTGGGAACTGTGGCATCAAAACATCCACCTGCGCAAAGTGATTTTTAACCCCTGTTTGAGTAACAGCTCATTTGGAATGCTAACTGGAAGTCATAAAGCTTGGATGGACTTTGGCTTACAGGACTCCAGCAGTTCAGATAAGCTACCTAGTTTACGAAGGAGGCAATGGAGGACATCCCCTCCTAATAAAGGAGATCACAGCCATGAGCATTTTTATCATCTGTCAGCGTGTTTAGTGAGGTCTGGCAACATCTGACTCTGCCAGCTACTTAGGAATTTCAAGTAAACAGCCAAATTAGTGCAAACTGTTCTACTAAAAGGAAGGGCAGTGAAGAAAAAAAAGGAGCAAAACTTCTAAAGAATTGGAACAAGGAAGCATTATGTAAAAAGAGGTGGAGTAAGGATAAAACCAGAAAATAGCAGTCAATAAAAATGGACTCAAATCCAATCCTTATGTTGTTATTCAGGGCAAGCTACTACTGAAGGCAGTGAAAACTTCGCTTGAGAACCTCAGACTTACATGACAGATAAGAATTCTAATTTTAATGAAGGGCAGAAAAGACCTTCACACAAGACAGATCATGTGTTGTTATTAAGTAACTTCATCAGCTCCAGGGCAAGCTCTAAGCAAACCTCAACATGAGAGGCAGGTTAGCTTGAATACAGACCTGTTACTGGGAAATAAAGAACTTGCTCCCTAAAAATTCCACTAAAACAACTGCATTGTGGTTGCAAGTTGATCTGTTTCCACAGACGAAACTCTGGGAGTTTCCAGGTAACTGGTTTGTGCTATCTACCAAATGACACTCCTCTTACACTAACTGTAAGATTATTGCATGGGTGAGGCACAAGCTCATGTTCCTTGGATGGTTCAGCATCAAGAACATGACACTTTCTTTCAATGGCCAGCTTGGTATAAACTTAAAATCAATCCTTATTATTTGAATATTTTTTAAAAGATATATTAGGTATATTTTAAAATGTTGGTATAGTAATAGGATCTATATAGTTAAATTCGTAACACACAATGTTTGTGAAATAAATATAATACACCAAAGCACATAGCCGCCATATTAAAAAAGCCACAATCAGTATCCATCCAAGTGTAATACAGGATCTGCATCTTTAAACAGGCTGAGTTTTTGCCAGAAAACATTTGAAATTTATATATTGGTTTATGTGTAGCTAAAATAAAAAAAATAAAAAAAAAAATAAAAATTTCCTTAAAACTCAATCCACTTTCCCAGTAACTTTATACAGGAATAGGTATTGTATATCAAAGGACATATGAATGAAAGAGCACAGGTACATTTACAGGCTTTCATCACAGTCTGATTTGATGCAGCTACTTCTCAGTGTCTGCAGCTCTGTAGTTGTTTAAATAATTGGCAACTACTGACAACCCCTTCAAAGCAAAAGTAGTAACAATCAGTAAAAAAAAACCCCAAAACCCAGAATATCATAAACTTCTTTTATATATCTTGTTCAAATCTCAGCAAGATTTGTAATGGCAAGTTGGAAAATAACTGTTTAATACATAAACTAGACATAAAATCTGAGAGTAGAGTTTGGTAATTTAGAGAGCAATTAAACACTTATTTTCTCATATGGCTCAAGGAAGAAGAAACAGTTTTCATTGTTCTGATTTAAATTCCCAGTTTATATGAAAATGTCTTTTAATTTGGGGGAAAAGAAAAGATGACAAAAGAAAAAAGAAAAGGAATTAGATATCTTTCATTATTTATAAGCATCATCTTACCTTACATGTCTTGCTAAGTTCCGTTTCTAGATGGCTTTGGCAGGTATTTTAATTCAGAATTAATTTCAGCAATACATGACATTACATCTTCTCTTTAAAATAAACTGCTTTTTCTCTTTTCCTCAGACAAAGTATGTGGGCTAAAAGAGCGACAGCGTCTCTGTTCAAGAGATTTCATGGACACTCAGAGGCTTGCTTTCTACTGTATGAAAGTTAAATCTGAGTAAGGAAGGCATTTTTCCTGTCCCGGAAATCAGTATAACCAAAACCAATGCTGAGCTAATGAGAAATGTTTCTTCCATGTGTTCTGTTTGGCAGACACTGCAAGTCATATCAAGGAAACACGTGATGTTTATAAATACAATATGGCTCATGTTGTCATAACCTCTCAATGACAAAAAGAGCATTAGAAAAAGCAGACAGCAAAACAGCAGGAAAGATGAGATTTGTATCATTTGGAAGGTCTCTTATCAGATAATAGAGGTATTAGCGTTTGCTTTTTCTTTTTTTCTTTTCCTTCCCAAAAGAAAACAAAGTTTTATAGTAATAGGATCAGTAAGGCAAACACATGGCAACATATATAAATGCTTTCCTATAGGCAACCTAGCACTAAAATGCATTTACTCAATTTATTGCTTGAATTCTTTTCCAATAAATACTTTTGTTCTAAATACCTCTATGTAGTTGAAGGAGCTGTTATATTTTTCTAGCTGTAGTATGCAATGAACAAATGTAATTCTGGCAGCTTTTGCAGCTTTGTGTTTATTGATGTTAAGATCACAATCCCATGAAAAGAAGTGAGTTAAACATCTCAAAGAAGCTGGATGTATGCTTACAGCTACCTTAAGAACACAGAAGGATGATCTTACTTTTATTATCTCCATCTTTCCTGCAAGCCAACTCCGAATTTCAGAGTCCTTGAATGCTTTAAATACTTAGGGAGCTGTTTGAGGGGTTTTAGCAGTTGTACATTTTTTTTAAGTTCACTAATTTCATCGAACTCTAGATGAAAATATTCGCAACCTGCTAGCCAGGCACTTTCAGGGGCAAAATGAAAAGATGCTGTTGTGCAATTTCATTAATAAAAGCTATTCAGCTCAACAGCTTACCCAGCTTATCAAATGTTTGTCTTATTTTATCGTATAACTCATCTTAACTCATCCCCTCTCGCTTTGGCAGCCCAGAACCCAATTGTTGCCAGGAGCATCATTGCCTTCTTGCCATTCTAACTCTTAGAAAATGTGGTTTCCAGGTACCTCCGCCCCTCCAACTCAGCTCTGACTCAACTTGCCTTAATTGGTTTTACTGGAGAAACATTCTCTAAAAAAAGCCCAAAATCACCCCAAAAGTGTACGTTGAAGCAACACAGCCACAACAAGCATTCTTTGGATATTCTGGCCTTGTCCACTGGCAAAGGCCTGGGACAAAGAACTGACCTGGTAAGGTCTTGTGCAAGCCAGGGAATCAAGCAAAACTATGGTGGTTCTAGGACATTTTAAAACAAATTGTAACCCACAGACTTTAGGACAGGTGGTTGGGAAGAGAAAGACTGCCAAGCAAAATAGCCACTTGTTTGTTGTAATGTAAAAATTCCCTCACAATTCTCAAAACCGGCAGACAGATGAAGCCCAAAAACTACTGCATAAACCAACATTATTAGTATCCAACTGTGCCACCAGGAATGCAGACAAGCTGCAATGACAGAAGGTGGAGATCGTAATTTAGGATTCTTCCCATTTTAGCCACTCCATAAAAGGAGGGTCTAGGGAATGAGGACAGAAAATAGGCTGCGCACATTTGGTGGGGGGATCACTTCCACTTGGAGTCACCAGCAACAGCCCAGGATAAAAGGAGCTGTGACATTTTCAAAGGAATTCAATTCATTCAGCAACATACAAAATCCAATGTCAGTTCTTTGGTGTCGTCTACTGATTTCAATGTATACACCATCCTGAATATGAGAAGACGGGCAACCCGTACTCTACACCTAGTAAGTCTGAGAAAGCCTCTTCCCCTTCAAGTCCATGCAAACCAAAATCACATTAATTCTAACGGTACAGACCAGCATGGCTGTGTACATGCATTTACACTGGAATTCAAAACAATGCCAGAGAGAATAAAAAGAACATAAACATTTGGATACAAGACAGTATTTTGTCAAAAGAAAGTACTGTTGTACAGAGAGCTAGAAAGTGCTGTAAATATTACAGGCTCAGGCAAAGGAATAAATGGAATGCAGCAACATGAAGATACATTCTTCAAAAGAAAACAACTGCTACAGATTTTCAGCATACATTTTGGGAAAGGTGTAACAAAAGCCAGAAGAGCACAAACACAAACATTCAGGAAGATGGCACTATGTGGTCTTGCTTGACCACCATTCAGCATGGCTGACCTGTCAAATAAACCATGCTCTTCAAGATGCAAACGGCCATGGCACAGTATCAGTAAGCAAGTAAAGAACCCTGAAGAATCCTATCTGAAGAGAAACTGTCCTTAAGAGCTTGCTTAGACTGAGCAAAATCCCTTTTTTCAAACACAACCAATTCAGAAAAAAGCATGAAACAGAAGACCACAAAATCAGAATTAATGGACATGAAAGCTGAACGGTTTGATAGGCAATCTGAAACTCACAGATCCCACATTCCTCTTGCACATTCTGAGTCTTCTTGTCCATATGGATAATACTTAATACTTCAAGTGTTGCTGCCAATCCTTATACAGGTCTCACATCTGTTTGGTAGTTAAAACAGGTGTCCAAGCTGGCAGCTAACATTATTTTCTGAGATTATTTTGGGTCTGTTACATGGAAATGATTATAAATCACATGGATAGAAGCCTGAACATCATCAAACCCATGAATAAAGGTTCCAAAGGGACAAGAAGGCAAACAGTAGAAAAATCTGCAAAGGCAAAACTTTTCCAAACCTCAAAAAACCAAAGCCGTAACTCACATATGGCAGGAGATACAACCACACTCACAGCATCAGCATGGAAAAATGTACTTACAACAGTTAACTCATCATATTCTAAATAGTGTTCTTTCAACCAGTCTGACAATAAACTAGTTTCCTGTAGGGTTTTTTTTAAAAGTTAACCATGATGCAGAGCAGAGTTACTCCTTACTTCCCACTGTAGTGAACTTAGCACTCACATATCCCATGAAATTAAAGAACATCAATTTACCCAATGCAAAGATGCATAAACACAAAAGGAGGGATGAGAAGCAAAGGATTTTCCACAATATTTCGGCGACCATGCAATACAAATACATAAAATGTACATGTTTCTCACTGTCCTCACATTTCCATCCCCTTTAATCTGACTTGCTAAGGAAAAAGTTATAGATAATCCATCTGCTTATTGGTGGCTGCCTCCCCTGACCTACTAAACTGTGAATCTGCAGGCAAATTAGAACCAGATTTAATCAAAGCGTAGAAACCATTAGACTATTATGTCCCTACCAAGAGATTTGTGAGAAGACCCTACATTACCTCTGCTGAATAGAAAATTTGCAGTGTGTGCTCCAGCTTTTTAGACACTGGAGGATGAGCATCAGAGAGAACATTATTACAACTCTCTACTTTGGAAGAGCCTCAGTCAGGATCCAAGTGTTGCTGCAAAGGAAGAATCCAACCAGAAGACACACATCCTTAGACAAACAGGTTTCATTATTTCCAGAGCTCAAGAAATCACTTGTTTCCATGCTCATAACTTTGAAGTGCAGAAGTTCACACAGCTCAAAGTGAAGATTTTTTGCATGTTTCTCCACAAAGTCCCTAAGAAAGTCCTGGCTCTGATTTCAACTCTCAGACCAGAAAGACTAGAAATTTGCCAATGCAAAGGAAAAGCCATATAAGAAAACAACTGGTTTTTTGGAGGCACAAAAATTCAAAATGGCATCTTTGGTATTTCAGCAGGGCAAAAATACAGTATTTTACCATGAAACCACCACTTCTGCCAAGGTAATCACTGTGTCACCATTATTTCTGAGTTATGACCAAAGGGAGATAACTCAGCTGCAATCAGGAGATGTCAAGTGTGTGTATCTGTTGTACAACATATATTTTAAAATGAGAAATAGAGATTATTACAGTTTTTGCACAGAAGCACCACCTGTGTTTAAAACAACTCTGTTAGGCAGTAAATGCCTGGCAGAGGGCCAAAGAAGTAATCTTTACTTTTGAATGTATGTAGCTAAAACAGTAATTAACTATATCTGAAAACAGGTCTAGTGACCACAAATAAAGCTGCAGTAGCTATATTCAGCATCTACTGTGCATGGAACAAGAACAGTACAGCATAACTTTATAAAGCCACAGTGAAATAGGTATACAAGTTAATGTCACAATGCACAATGATATTATGCCATGCCTTCAAATATGAAAGAGATGCATTGGCTACATCCTATTATTGCTACAGGAATATAACCATAAATGAAGAATTTCAGGACTTTAAAGAAGACACTAAAAGGTATCATAGAATCACAGCTTCTCTAGGCAAACTGTGCCAGTTCCTCACCACACTCACAGCAATGAATTTCTTCCTATTATCTAATTGAAATCTACTCTCTTATAGTCTGAAGCCATTACCTATCCCACCTAGACCTATCACCACATGCCTTCATAAAAAGTCCCTCTACAGCTATCCTGTAGGCCCCTCAAGGTACTGGAAGGCTGCTATAAGATCTTCTTGAAGCCGTGTCTTCTCTAGGCTGAACAACCCCAGCCGTTTCAGCCTTTCATCATAGCAGAGGTGCTCTAGCCCTCTGATCAGATTTGTGGCCCTCCTTTGGACTTGCTCTAACAGATCCAGGACCTTCTTAGGTTGAGGGCCTCAGAACTGAACACACTAATCTAGGTGGGATCTCAAGAGAGTAGAACAGAGGGGAAGAATAACCTCCCTTGGCCATGCTCCTTTTGATGATGCCCAGGTATGATTGGCTTTCTGGGCTGCAATCACAAACTTTTGGCTTATGTTGAGCTTTTTTGTTAACCAACACCCCCAAGTCCTCCCCATCATGGATGCTCTCAATCCAGTCTCTTATCAGCCTTTTTATGTGATTGGGATTGCCCTGACTCAGGTGCAAGACATTCATTACACTTGGCCTTGTTGAATTTCATGAGGTTAGCACTGTCCTACCTCCTGAGGCTGTCAAGGTCCCTCTGAATGACATCCCTCCAGTGTGCTGACTGCACCACAAACTTGCTGGGGGTGCACTTGACCCCACTGTCCATGTCACTGACAAAGATGTTAAACAGCACTGGTCCCAATACTGATCCCTGAGGAGCACCACTTGTCATTGACCTCCATTCGGACATCGAGCCAATGACCACAACTGTTTGTGATGATCCAGCCAATTCCTTACCCAGCTACCACATCAGCCATTTGAAGCATGTCTATTTGCTCTCTACTGCTGTGTCTGCAACAGTACGAATGATCAAGTAGTTAGATTTCTGACCTATCAAAAGGATGTTTCATAATTGAAGTACATAAATGAGAGGTGATTGAGAATAGTGCCTGTAAATAAACTATTGCAATCTTCCTAAAATAATGAGGACCTAACTGTTGAGACAGCAGAAGTGCTTACATGAAATATTAATAATAAAGCAGTGAGACATGCTCAGAATTGATAACGGAACCAAGAAGCAAATCAACAATTAAGCAAATCACTTCACAGGAAATTTTCTGCTCTGTTGAATCAGTTCTGGAGCACATATAAAAGCCACAAAGCAGGAAGGACAGTGGCGGTATTCCCTTCTGGCCCCATCATGCTGATTTGGTTGTACCATTTCCTGGGTACAGACCTAGGATGGGTGGGGATAAGATGAGGTTGTTTAATCCACCACCACCCCCTTGCTGCAACCATTAGCTGTGGATAGCACACTGGAAGAGGTGCTGCACAGCTGCACCTCCTGCCCTCTTGGCACCAACGGTCTGGCGAAAGACTGGGACAGTGACAGAGAAAAATCGAGTATGCTTCAAATGTCTTCTGTATAGCCTCCCGATACAAAATGTTTACTTGAAAAAGCAAATATACTAGTCTTTGTTCAGTATAGGTAGAAAATTTTACAAAAAAGCAAAACCATTTACAGTACAATGGATATTTTTCAGAATTTCCTATTTGAAACCATAATTTACAATGTGTTTCAACAGACTCCAAGTACATCTACCTGCTCAGCAACTGCAAACCAGTTTGTGCTGAAGCCTTGCTGGAGTGAACTAACACCATGCCATATTTCACTGTAAAAGGTTTGAAAACGTGAAATAAGAAGTTGTATAAACTCCGAGAACTCTCTGTATCTGAAATAAGCAACTAAAAGCTATGCTTTGATTCACATGCTTTAATCATTGTAAAAGAACAAAAAAAGTCGATGCTCAGGGCAAGTAATTGGAAAAAGCAAAGCAGTTAAGAAATATTACAGTAAGCATTATAAATTCCCTCTTTGTATATGTATCATACATATATCCTTGACTTTATGATTTGTTGCGTACATACTACAGTTAAGAATTTAATAATTTAGCATAAAAGCTGGAGGAAAGAGAAGTACAAATTCAGCACTAGTACTTACCCTTATATCTCCATTTACAGCTCTGGAAGTGTGATTAAATGCATGTGCAGGATCTTTGTTGTAAACTTTAAGGAAAGATCGGTCTTGAATATTCCTGGAATCAAAAGAATCAGCAATGATAACAGATGAAAGTAGTATTATTAACTTTGTTGCCCAAAAGATTCAGGTAACAGACAAACGGTAGGTCTGCAGCCGACCTGTAAGAAAACCCTAAATGCCATAACTTGGAAACACACAAACAGACAAAAGCCTACTCTGATTCTCTTTCCCATGGGAAGTATCACTCTTACGCTACAACTCCACACCCATAAAAATTAGATACTGTTAAGTTTCTTTCAAGATCTTGCCATAGAGTGAAACACTTTGAAGACAACAGAGCTTCAACATTTACACAGTGCTCAGAAGGATTTAGTTAATATTTACATGTTTTATTGTGCACTCAGCCCACGTGAATTTTTGCTATTCTGAGAAGCAAAATATCAAAAGAAAAGCAGTCTTTCTAACTGCAGTTATTCTTGAGGCAGTTCTAATTATCAGCTTGTTCACAAACCTGAAAAAAATGCACAAAAGCTAAAAATTCAGTAGCAAATAAATTCTCCCTCTAAACTTCATCTATAATAAAGACATGTCTTAAGGGGAAAAGAAAGGAATTACAGAAACAAATAAACAAGCAAAAGTTTTAATGAAAGCTACCACACGAATGGTTTAGATGGAAAGCCAGAAAATAGTATTTTTGTTTTATTAGGATCTAACACTTTGTCATTGATTAGCAAATTTTTCAACTACTAGGAAATGGTTAGATGACAGTAGTTTTCTGTTTTGTTTCAAAACCTACCTTCCAATAATTTTACAGTTTAGACACTTGCACTGAGTCCTGCTGATTTCTTGTTCACGTTTAATCAGTAGCAAATCCAATCTACACTCACTCACATCCTTTAAAAGCTACAATTCCTTTCATTTCCCAATAGTGATCTCTTGAGAATTCACTTACACATGTGACTGAATTCCTTTCCTCCAGGTGCAGCTACAAGTCTAGTGAACTGATCTTAATCACTGGGATTATCATTTAAAAATGAAGGAAAAGATTCTCAGGCAGGTCTAATTTCTTTCTTACAATGTCATATTACAATCAGTGATTGTTTTGAATGGGTAGCTAGTCAGAACTTGTGCTGCTGTGAGGATGTCAAGTAGTTATTAAATAAACCCCACAGCATAAGAGACAGATCAGTGCCTTCTGTTTAAGAACTGTAGGGCTGATGAGAAGTTTAGCATTTATAAGTGTTTTCTTGAAGGCTGCATAGGAAAATAGCTACCTTGAGGCAAGTTCAAGTTCTTCAATTATTTATGGTAACACAAACTGTTTTCCATCTTGCAAACGTGACCCTTTCGCTTTGAGACTCGCATTGGGAGTCTCAGGTACCATTTTCTATCTCAGAGTTGGAAATACTTTCCTTTCAATACAAAGCAAGCTCTCTCATCTTCAGTTAAAGAAGCAGTATGTTATTCATTTAAATAAATTGTATCTGCTCTCTTCTGTCTGACAGCTATGAGATGGTACCTCAACTAACTGAAGCTGGTTTTAAAAGCATTCTCCATAAACATTTCTTGTAGAAACATGACGCTTTAAAGTAAAACATTGCTGCAAGGTGAAGCACCAAAATACCAGGCATTTGATCTCTGAGGTGAATTCTATTTCACCTCGTGTTGCTATTCTAAGATAAACATTGCTGATAACAGGTATATATTACTGTACTTTTATTATTACTATTATTTGCGTTACTGTAGCTCCCAGATGTCCTTGGCATGTTCAAAAGCCTCATTGATCTCTGTGTGCTGTAAAAACATGCCAGGAATAACACCTCTTCACCAGCTTACAAGGTGAATAGAAGACAAAAGAGACAACAGGATAGCTGCAGGAAGATAAGGGAACAAAAAAAGAAATGAGAAGCCCATAGTGTTTACAGCTAGAGGAGCAATAAACAGATTGTGGGACCACAGGCATGCTCTGAGTAGGCAGTGCAACACAGGGAGAGGGAAGGAGACCAATGCAGTGGCTTTGCAGACGTCTATGGAGGACACCTTCCAAGTGTATTAGACGGCTGCCCCAGAGAGAGCTTGAAGGCACTTGTTTGAAAATTGAATACATCTAGAATAAAAGTTGGCATTATTTGCCAAGTGGAAGCAGATGCCATTTGGTACTGAACAAGAAATGAAAAATGGCATTGAAGAGGGCTTGGAGGAGCCTTCATAATGAAGACAAGTAGTTTATATTTAATGAGATGGAAAAGATACAGCCAGAGGACAAATGAAAAGAAAAAGCATGTGAAACAATCTGCTTGTGAAACTAGGAGAATCATCTTTGTTGCTTCATTTGAATGGGTGAGAGTGAACGAGATCACCTGAGTCAACTGCTCTAAAGACCATTATAGCAGTTGTTGAAAAGCTGATGAAATTGCTGAGTGTTTTCTTCACTACGTGGTAGGAAAGGAAAGGCTACACCATAGGGATGTTATAGAGAAAAAATCTGAAATCTACACTGGATATCCAGACTTCAACCACTTTAAAAAGAGGACCAGTTTATGGGCTTAAGTAGAAAGATAGCGCTTTGTCCCCAAGGATTAAAAACAAAAAAATTAAAGGAAAAGGACTGTGATGGCCTAGTGAAGGAGAACATGAGCTAGGCTGAAACTAATCATCCATGAGACTATATTAAAGAGAAGACTAAGACATTAGTTTGGACAGAAGAGGTAGGATCCATGTCATCCAACTACAGACACAATTTCTGGGATTTCCCTAGTGAGAATTGCAGCAGAACTGAAGAAGGGAATTTTGTTATGGAGGAAGTCCACTGGGTCATGGGATTTCCTCTAGAAATGCTCTACAATACGGGCATTGGAACAGAGGAAGCAGATGTTGAGGCTGAGCCAGATCTGAGGTTGGCAGAGTGACGCCTGCAATGAGAGCAAGATTAAAAAGGGTGGGACGGTATTAAGATAATCAACAACCATATTCTTGGGGGCAGGGAGGAGATGAAGTTGTAAACTGTTAGTCTGAAACTCAGGGGAAGATGGAGGGATAAAGTGAGACACAAGGAGCTGATGGGCCGGATGATCACTGGCAACAATGCAATTGTAGCCCTCATCTTGATTCAATCATTTGATCTGATCTTGTGAATAGACTGATGTATAAGAAAATTGAGTACATGATGAATGATGATGATACAAAAGAATCAGATGGGTCTTAACATAGGTATTACAGCTCCCAAACAGAGGTGTGGGGGTCTGCAAAGCAAGGGAGATAAAAACCAGAAACTGAAACAGGCTGGCCAATGACAAGACACTAGATAGCCCAAGGAGAGCAAGGCAGAGGTGAGAAAATGGGGTTCAGTACTGTTCAAAGACTAAGGAATTGCAGAATTGGAAGTGTCAAGGATAGAAAAGCTCCAGCTTGCTCTTTTAACTTCAAGTCACGGAGAAGTACCTCAGCCATATGATCTCCAAGAAGAAACAGGGCAGCAGTGGACAGTACACTTCTTTTATTTTCACATCATTTTTTTTCACTAGTGGAAGACTGGGAGAGAAGAAACACCTTTCTGCTTTCTCCTTCATCTTATGCTCCCTTGTCCAATTCTTTTTAACATGTAACTTCTTATGAAAAGGATGGCACAAAGGACTAGTATATTTCCTTGCACAGATTTATAGAGTGCAACATGCCTGAGGTGTGCCTGAGAGCTTTGTTGCTGCGTGACTTGGGACTTTCTAGAGACCCTGAGAACTTGGTCATTCTGCTCATAGAGCACAGACATCAGGACTGAAGGAACCTGGTTAATTAAGCTGCTGCACTCCCACAGAATAAAAGATAGAAATTTACTCCCAGATGTTAGTCAGATCATTTACTGACCAAACTCTAAATTCATGAAGGGAAATGACTGCATTAGTTGCCACATCCTGACATAAAACAGGAAGGTGGTGGGGCTGTTGCAACAGTGATCACCAGTGCCACACATCTTTGGCAGAGCTAGATGTCGGATAGTTGGCACTCTTGTGACACATTGGTGACATTCATGTTTGTAGCTTCAGGCTCACAAGGACCAGGCTTTGCCTTACCAGCAAAGAAAAAGAACAGGTTTTCTGTACTTGTTTATTTTGTGCTCCATATTTTAAATATTTATGTCTCAGTTAAAATTCAATAAAATATTAAATATGTGAACCTGTTTGTACTTATAAGAATATTTGAACAAGGTACTCCATTTATCAATGCCTTGTGCAACAGATATTGCACCTACAGGTGATGGCAGTTTCAGACCAGACGTACCATATTACTCAGATATCACTGAACATGCCTTTATGTGTCAGGCCACTCTCTGTCAGATACTTATCAACTCCACACCTTTTTATTCTGTAAGTGCACTACAGAAAAAAACACCCCAAACCCAACAATTGTAATTCTATGTCGACTTACCTCACATCACACAGTTCATAGTATATATTTCTGCTCTCATCCTTGATGTAAATGGCCACACTGGGTGATTCCAGCATTTTCATCGATAGCTGCTGGGGGAAGGCACTTACAAAAAGGGCACGAATTGTATCTGTGCTTGTGATTTCATTCGGCATCCTCAACTGCTTTGTTTCATCTCCATACTGAAGATATAAAACACCTACAAGCAAAATATGATAGCATGTTACATATTCTTAAGTGCACTGTAATGATCTGGGTTTCAAAGTCCATGTTGAACACTGACCAGGCCCATGAGAAGAGAAAAATCAACTCACATTCTTTACTCATAAATCACATACAACATTTTCCTTTTCAACACACTATTGGTATAGAGCACAGAACAGTGATATGGCTGTACCTTGATAAATACGCTTGCCCAGTACTGCACTTTGCTGGGAAGCATATTCTTCAGTTAAATAAATCTGAAGTTTACCTGAAGAAAGCTAAGGGAAAAAATACAAATCCCAAATACATCAAGTCTGCTCTGCAGTGGAAGGTGCTAATAAATCACAAGGTACTTTTCTTTAAAGCAGCTGAGGAAGAACCTTATTCTCTTATAGCAACCAATTTTCCTTAAACATAAATTGCACATTTTAGCCTACCACCCAACAACACCCCCCAAAACCAGATTTCCATTTTAGCACAAGGAATTTTATATTCACAAAATTCAATATGCATTATCTCTGAAAGCACACTGTGCTCTTTCTGAGCCATCTCAGATGTCTCTGTACGGCACTGCATTGTGCCAGGAAGAAAGACCTTCACTCTCTTGCTATCTGTAGGAGTTGGAGCAGCCACTTCTACAGAGGCATAAAAACCCAACGAAATGGCAGATCACAGAATCACAGGATGGCTAAAGGTAGAAGGCCACTCTGGAGGTCATCTGGTCCAAGCTTCCCACTCAAGCAGGGACAGTGACAGCCACTTGCACAGAACCATGTTCAGACAGCTTCTGAGTATCGCCAAGGAAGGAGACCCTACAACCCCTCTGGGAAACCTGTGCCAGAGCCTGGTCACCCTCACAGTGAAGAAGTATTTCAGAATGTTGAGAGGAAACTTTACATATTCCAGTTGGCCCTCATTGCCTTTGGTCCTGTCTCAGGGCACCACTGGAAACAGCCAGTTGTCTTTGCACCCTCCCTTCAGGTGCTTTCATACATTGATTGAGATCCTTTCTCTTGAGCCTTCTTTTCTTTAGGTTGAACCATCCCTGCTCTCTCAGCTTCTCCTCTTCGCAGCGATATTCCAACCAAGTTAATCACCCTTGTGGCCCTTCAGTGGACTCTCTCCTGTAAGTCCATGTCTCTTCTTGTACCAAGAAGCCCAGAACTGGACACAGCACTCCAGGTGTGGCATCATCAGTGCTGAGTAAAGGGAAAAGGTCACCTCCCTCAACCTGCTGGCAAAACTTTATCTAGTGCAGCCGAGTATACCACTGGCCTTTGATGAAATGGCACATTGCTTAGTGTCCATCAGGATCCCTACATTCCTTTCTGCCAAGCTGCTTTCCAACTTAGTTACCCCCAGTATACATTGGCGCATCCACTTTGCAGACATTTAGCAGCCCAGAATAAGATGGAAAACATGTAGAAAAGACAGTAAAAATACTACTGAAGTTTGTGTTTCCATCAGCTGTCTGAGAGGTACAATCAGAGGCAAATGGCTCAAGAGCTGTCTAGCCATTGGAAAGCATTTGGAAAAGGAAAACAATATCAGATCTGCTCAATAACTAGTTATTACAGAGACATCTATACTGAATTCTGGCAGTTTTATCCCACCCTGAATTGGATGTTGGATGTTGCTAGTCACACAGTGGTAAAAGGACAGCACTCAGGCTGAACTAACTGCTGAAGTCTTTATTACATTTTCAGGCAGACTTTGGAGCATGAGCAGTTTCTGAGCTGCCACGCCTTTGCATCTACCAATAATCAACAATGGTAGGCTAAAACTAGGCAGAGTATTTTACGTATGCACCACATGATGCTCCCTGAGGGTCAGAGAACCCTAACCCTCCCTTCCAATACAAACAGGAGGTTTAAGAACAAAAGGTTCATCACCAAATCTCAGCAAAACACGAAACTCAGATGGCAAGTCTGTGATTCTCCCTTGAAAGTCATCAGCAATGTGATGAGCAGTTCACGCTGCTGAGATACAAGCGCTGAGCAAAAGCGATGGGAAAAGCTAAGGTCCTAGAATCTAAAGGCATTTAATGAAAACAAGGCATTTTAATTTAAAATGAGCCCTCTTTCACCTTAGACTTAAGTATTTTTGCCCCTGTGTTATCCATAACTGCTGGAGAGGAACGAGCACCTACACAGTCAGATGTTCCTACAATCAGTGAGTAGGTAATTGTGCTTGTGCTTAGGAAAGGAAGATGCTAATTTTTCTGAATAGTAAACAGACTACTTAACATTACCTAAATATTATTTGTTATTAGGCTGTTTTTATAAAATGGAGCTGTTAACATCATTTCTCTACTAATATCAAGAGCTGATAGTTCTTCTTTCCTTGAGATTGCAATCAGACCTCTAATGAATTCTACTCCAAACTTCCATTTTATTTTGGCTGGAAAAATTGTTTCAGACCAAAAAGTAACAAGTTTTCTTTCAGAGACTGAGGAGAATTTTCCTACAAATTTTATTTTTAATGCTATTATTTAAAGAGTTCCAACTATTTTTCCTTTCTTTAGTTTTTCTTTTTATTTGACATAATTTATTTCTGTATTTCTTCTGGGTAAAATTGGCTTTTTAGTGCTCATTCAAATATTCTATGCAGCTGAATATTCATTAGAATTCAGAAACTAACTACATTTGTAGTAAAAAAATTAAGTATGCATGTTTTCAAATGATTGCACTTATTTTACTGTTCCAAGATGTGCAAAACCATATTAATTTTTTATGATAGCTTTCAGCTCCTAGGAGGAACATATGGAACCTTCCATACATTGGCATTTGAAACTTTTGTGGGTTAAATGACAAAAAATGATTTTTTGGCTAAAATTACAGGCTTTGAATATCAGTTTTACAGCTGTGTGTGACTCTTTTCTGCCCAGTTTAAAAACTACTGTGGAATGCAGAAAAGGCTCTTTTTGTATTTCAGGCTACTAAAACCATGCTGCATATTGAGCTACTTGAAACCATTAATAAAAAAGAAACAGTAGAGCCGAAAGACGTTCACTATCCAGAAGTCTAAATCATTTTAGGACAGTTTTGATTCTGCCTGTCCTCCAATTCTCCCACAAAATATTGATCCAAAACAAAATTACAGTTGTCTTTGGGTCTTGGATTTTTGAAGCAAATATTCATGTTATCCACAAAGATCATGCCTTAAAATAGACAGCTTTAACATAGAACTCAAAGAAATATTTTGGCCACAGTCCCACAGTAGAGGAAAATGACATTTTCAAAGACATAATAAATTCTTTTTTCCTTACTCTCCCTTAAATCACATGCCCTTAAAAAAATTACTGACTTTCCTCTTGAGTTGTTTGATCTGTATCATGATATAGCAATGCTTTAGGGCATTTCCTATTTGACAAAACTAACTGCTCAGTTCTAAAAGTCCTGTTTCAGCATGACAGAATAAAGAGACTCAAAATCCATTATTTTAAGTCATTGACACTATTTTTCTCCCACACATTCCCTGGCTGAAACTCTGAACACCAGCAATACCCACAGGCCCAACTTCACGGAAGCTGCTGGAGCTCTGAGGTTTGTTTTACTTTCAGTTGAAAAATTACTCCCTTGGAGAATTAAAGCAAGAAGAAATAGAATGTAACTCAGGCATAGCTTTTGTTAGGGCACAGCACATATGCCAGCAAAGCTGCTGGAAAGAAAGTTAAGCACAATGGATGTTAATATCTCCAAGCACCCTGAAGTCCCTCTTGCACTTATGCTTCTGTTATAATGGATTTACCTGAAACATGAAAATTTTGCCAAGTTTTATAAACCAAAAAGCACACAGGACTGCAAAATGCCCTGCTGTCCTTGAAGGACAGATAGGAAGATTGGTGTGAACAAGGAAACTACACCATGAAACTGTTTTGAAAGTGCAAGCCGGACAACATTGTGGCTACCAGTTCTAGCTGCTCCTAGATAATCCCAGCCTTTTTGACAGCTACAAGGCAAACTGCAGTGTTAAGCCTTCCCTTTCATCATACTGGTGTATCTTAGTTTCAGAAATAGCTCTGGAATTCCTGATCATTCTTCACAACAGGTCATGGTATTAATTAAACACAGGCCATAGCAGAAAACATTTACATGGAAGCCAGGCCTTAGACGCTAAAACCTCTTTACAAATTGCTTCACAACAGTCCTGTCAGCAGAAAGGTATGTTTTATAGTAGGGGAAATTAAACACCTGAGAGGTGAAAGGACATGTTCAAAGAAACGTTTACAAGCATAAACCCCAGATCTGATGATGGTCATATGAACACACCACATGATCACTCTTTTCTTCCCTGCACATAAAGCTCTTTCAAACCCAAAAGACTTTCTGCTCCCCTTTTACCAAGGATCAGTGACAGAAGGACTTGGAAAATATTTTGCCACTTCTCTCAGAGATGGTCTATGTGAAATGAAACACAGTGCGATGAAAGATGCACTGTTAACCTGACTTATATCGGCGATGCCTCCTGCATAAGCTGAGTACATCAGTGCTAGGATTAGAGGGTGCCCAGAGCAGCCATCCTGCACCTTTATCCCAGACAACACAGCTCTGAGGACTGCCTATGCTGCTACTGCAGCTCACACAGATGCACCAGATGCATGGCAAGGTGCTCAGATACTGCCACTGGGCTGTAAAACACACTTAGCAGCCAAGGATGCGCCCAAATGACGTAACAGTGAACCATACATGAACTCATGGGGTCAAGGCTGGCTTTAAAGCAAGGAGCTGCAAGACCAAAATGGCTCAGCACTATACCCATACAGGTAAGAACATAACTTCTTAATCACAACTGGTAAAGGTTTATTCCTTATTGCAAAAGCTAATGTTACACAGGTGGCAAGACGCCACCCAACTCCTACCTCTCAGCACCTCTGGCTAATATATAGTACTGACCTAACCCTGACTAAGCACTGTGTTATCATGGTTACATTGCTAACAACGACCACAGTGCTGGGCAGCTCGATGCTTAAAAGAGCTTTAATCACAACTTGCTTTTATGTACAGAACATGAATTATCCTTACAAACTGGTATTTAAGAGAGAAAAATATGGAGCACACAACAGCAAAGAAAAGCTAAATACGTGATAAATCAAGAGTAAGTTAACAAACATGACTTAGTCATCTCCTGTGACCTTTACAAACATCAGTCAATCCTCTCCCACAATGAAGTACAAATGGAAAAATACTGGTACTCACAAATTCTCTCATAATCTTTTTTCCCAAGAATGAAGAAGAGAAAACTGAGGCAGAGGAGTTAAATAACTCCTCAATGTTCTAAAATAAAATAATTCTGAACTTAAACTGGAGTTCATGAATTTCTTTCCTGTGAAGCTAAAGGACACTCCCTGCACAGGCAAGACATAGAATCGTAGAATCATAGAATAGTTAGGGCTGGAAAGGACCTTAAGATCATCTAGTTGCAACCCCCCTGCCATGGGCAGGGACACCTCCCACTAAACCATTTCACTCAAGGCTATGTCCAAACTGGCCCTGAACACGGCCAGGGATGGAGCATTCCAACCTCCCTGGGCAACCCATTCCAGTGCCTCACCACCCTTACAGTAAAGAACTTCTTCCTCATATCCAATCTAAACTTCCC
>JAOEHY010016364.1:0-51252 GCA_025447955.1 Psilopsiagon aurifrons | reverse complement strand
ATTACTAGTAGTAGCAGTAGTGGTTTGTGTTATACCTTAGTTACTAAAGTGTTCTTATCTCAACCTGTGGGAGTTTCATTCTTTCGATTCTCCTTCCCATCCCTCCTGGAGCAGAGGGAAGAAAAAAGGGGAAGTGAGTGAACAAACTGTGTGGCTGGTTTATGGCTTAAACCATGACAGTTATATTTCATTTTTTCCAGTCATGGGGAACTTCATCTGACTGCCATGATTTTTCACATATTATGGACAGTGGCTTTGCAACTTCATTTGCCAGCTCCTTCAGTACGCATGGATGGATTTCATCATTTCCCACGGACTTGTATGCGTTCAGGTTCCTAAAATGGTCTTGAACCAGATCCTCCCCTACAGTGGGCCCAGGGTCTTCATTCTCACAGTCCCTGCGCCTGCCTTCCAAGGCTCGGGTGGTATGGTCAGGGCATTTACCAGTGAAGCCTGAGGCAAAGAAGTCATTAAGAACCTCAGGCTTCTCCAAATCCAGGGTAGTCAGTCCTCCGGATCGCTTCCGAATGGGGGCCATGTTGTCCCTCGTCTGTCTTTTATTTGCCGTGTGCCTATATAATTCCTTACTGTTATCTTTCACATCCCCAGTCAAGTTTAATTTTATGTGGGCCTTGGCATTCCTAACCTGGTCCCTAGCTTCCCAGACAACGTCTCTGTATTCTTCCCAGGCCGCATGTCCTTGCTTCCACCTTTTACAAGCCTCTTTTTTCTTTCAAATTTTCCTCAGCACCTCCTTATCCTTCCAAGGAGGTCTCCTGTCCTTCCTGCTGCTCTTCTTTCTAGTCAAGAAGCAGCACTCTTGGGCTTGCAGCAGGTAATCCCTGAATATCAACCAACAGTCTTGGGCCCCCCTGCCCTCTAGGGCTATATCCCATGGAACCTTACTGAGCAGGTTCCTGGAGAGGCCAAAGTCTGCTCTCTTCAAGTCCAGGGCAGTGAACTTGCTGCACGCTCTTCTCACTGTCCTGAGGATCTCAAACTCAACTATTTCATGATTGCTGCACCCAAGGCTGCCGTGGAGCGTCACATTTCCAACCATGTTGGTTAGCACGAGGTTAAGCATGGCACCTCTCCTTGTCGGCATCTCTGTTACTTGCAGAAGAAAGTTGTCTTCCACACAATCGAGGATCCTCCTGGATTGCTTGCGCCAGGCCATACCATACCTCCAGCAGATATCTGGGTGGTTGAAGTCCCCTGTGAGGACAAGGACCTGTGAGTGTGAGGCTGTTCCTATCTGTCTATAGAGCGCTTCATCCACAGAGTCCTTTTAATCAGGCGGTCTGTAACAGATCCCCACAATAATGTCTCCCATCGCTGTTCTCCCTTTAACCCTGACCCACAAACTCTCTCTTAACTGATTACCTGTCCCCAGACAGTTTCATGCTCTCCAGCCTATCCCTAACATAAATAGCAACTCCCTGTTTCCGTCTGCTGGGCCTTACTTTTCTAAAGAGCCTAAATTCAGTACCTTTGAGAATAACGCTATTATGAAATTATCTGTCTTTTGTCAATGATAGGTTTAAGCACACACAAAAAAATTGATTCAAGGTATTTCTGTAATAGTTAATTGCAGACTTACTTGGATGCGGCAACTTCACTTTGAGCATTTAAGACCAATAGATAAATAATAGTATAGCTAAATTACAATGTTTCTGATTGACTACTGGCTTTTTATAGCAGTTTCCAGGCCTCTTTCATTATGCATGTTTTTCCCTTCTGCCCCCAGTCCAAGTCGAGTATCTGTTTATATCCTGTTTAACTCAGTTGGGATATAAAGCTATCCTTATGTGCTGTGTTAAGTAGTAGTGGGACGTTGGATTGGCACTTCAGAGTTGTCCGTTTTGATGTCTTGTTGATGTGTGCCCTAATACCCACTATATTTCCTCTCAATAGAGGTGAAATAATTAAACTGTATGTATTGCACTTGAGTGATCCTTTATGATGTGTGCGCTGATGTATTAATGGGAAATTGCCATTGGAATACTGTTGGTGGTCCGGTAGATGCAGAAGTTCAGATTAATCACATGAAATATGTTTTTTTAGTAGATGCTAGCCCCTTTGAGTGGTTCCTGTAGTATTGGTATTAAAATATATTTGAATTATGTACTTTCCCATCAATAATTGCACAATTTTACAATTCTGCCATGGACAAAATCTTTGTCTTTCAGGAAGGAGTAAGGTTCTTTGTAGTGGATTGTCGTCCTGCAGAACAATACAATGCTGGGCATTTATCAACAGCATTTCATTTAGACTCAGATTTGGTAAGTATGCTTTTTATTTCCTTACTGATTTTTAAATCTTGAGTTAAACAGAAGGAGAAAGAAATGTCTGTCTTGAAAAAATAAACTGTCTTTAGTTTAGGCTCTGTACTTCAGTGTCTAGCTGTGTGTTGAGGTTTCAAAAGTTAGCTCCCCTAAAGGAGCTTGGTAAAACCATCATTTTACTGAGAAGTTTAGTCCTTAATGACATTAGAACTTGGGTTTCCAGACTTCCTGGTTTTTAGTTAGAAGTGGAAACCCATACTGCATAACGCCTGGACATTGCTTGGAGGAGAAATCTCTTTTTAGCATTGTAATTTCTACTGAAAGGTGTCATTAATTTTATTTTTTTTTTTTTTCCCCAGACAGTCTTACTACCTCCTGTTTGTAAGGAGCACATGTCTTGAAAAGGATTTAGTTGTTCCTTTAAAATTTTTGCAGGGCAGTATGAGAGAGGAAGTGCATTAATTTGTGAACTGAGATGCACTACAGACTAATTACTTCATTAATTTTACTGTAATTTCCATTTGATTATTAATTCTTAACTGAGCATTCAATCATGTTTTTCTTTATTCTTTTTTTCCCCAAATCACTTATGCTTCAGCTGTCTTACAGTGTATTCTTCACTTCTAGATTAATCCTCTACTACTACTCCCATTTCAAGCAGCCTATGGATGCTGCATGCAATGATTTTAATGTATATACCCATAAAAGGCTTTTTTAACTTTCTTAGTTAAGACACTCAGTTCTGTATCTATTATCTTTATCTCTCTAATTAAAATAATGCATTATTCAATATTTTTTGCACAATTATTATACAGTAGAGAAAAAGAGGCTCAGGGGAAACCTTACTGTTCTCTACAGCTACCTGAGTGGAGGTTGTAGAGAGATAACTGCCTGAAGTTGCACCAGGGGGGTTTATATTTACATTGGATATTAGGAAATACTTCTTCATTGAAAGAGTTGTCAAGCATTGGAACAGGCTGCCCGGGGAAGTGGTTGAGTCGCTACCCCTGGAGGTATTTAAAAGACTTGTAGATGTGGCACTTGAGACATGAATTAGTGGTAGAGAGTTGGCACTGTTAGGTTTACAGTTGTACTCAATGATCTTAAGGTTGTTTTCCAACCAAAATGATTCTATGATATAATGTTCCTGGTTTTAACATAGATCAAAAATTATTTCAGAAGAAACTTTCCTTGTGGTATGTGGGTGTCCTGCTAGCTTTAATTGAACATCATATTCAATAAAGTGGTAATGAGCAATATAAATTATTAAATAGTTTAAAGGTATAGTAATACATGGAAAAGAAGTCCATGAAGACAATTCTTCAATTGTATGTGATTGGTTCATATGTATTTAAATTGCATATTGGAATTAACTTCTGCAGAGTGTGAGTTGGAATGGTTAGGAACTTGCATGAATCTTGCTGGATGAATGTCGCTAGGTTCATCTCTGGTTTTAGAATTTTAATGCCCGGAAAACATTGTAAGGAAGATAATCTTTGAGATAAAAAGTCATGAATGGAACTTAAGTGCATTCTATACATTTGTATGTATGAAGTACATACAACTTTAAGGGAAGGCAATGGGGAAAGTGCTTTGAGATCAGTCTCATTTAAAGGTAGTCATAGATGAGGTAGTGAGATTTAGCACCTGTGCAATAAAGCATTAGCATTTGGCTCTAGGAAAACCCTGCTTAAAATTCAGATTGACTTACTGATGGCTAGATTGTGTATTTGTTACTTTGTATTTAGTCATTTGATGCAGTGTGAAGGCAAAGTAATAAAAATTCCTCCCTTTCTTTTCCCTCCCCCAAGTCCAGTTACAGGTCAGTATTGTCTTATTAATTTAAATAACCCTTCAGGACACCACAGCCCGGACTTATTGAGAGAACTAAGAACTAACACCCGTTTCTTTGTACTCCTGATTGTAGTTTTATTTTTTCCAAATCTTCATAAGTAAATGAGAAAAATACTTACAGTGAGACAAGAGGGGAGGACCTTACCGTCACCTAGAAATTCTAGGAATTTTTAAGGGTTTCAGAACTGCAGAGTTTGAATGTGTTGTACTCAAGCGTATGAAATAAGGAAATAGGTCCCTCTGCCATATTGCTAACTTAATGCAACATGAAAGTTACAGGGACTTTTTCTACTAATATTTAGTGTCTGCAAAAAATACACTAAAAAATTAGTTAGCTGCATTTCTTTCCTGGGGAGAGCAAGGTAGAGTGAGGGGAAAAAAAAGGACTGTTCTCACTGCTCTTCATGTAACATGAGGTCTCAGTCGGGCTTTTTTGTGTGCCTGTATCTTGTACAATGCTGATGATGTGCTCAACAAATTATAACAATTTTTAATGTCTCTATCTTTTCACAAGTGGTGTTACAATATTGTGGTATCAAGCAGCACTTTTTGTTTGTTTGTTCCACAGATGCTTCAAAACCCATCAGAATTTGCACAGTCTGTAAAATCCCTATTAGAAGCACAAAAGCAGTCTATTGAGTCTGGCTCCGTAGCTGGTGGGGAGCATCTCTGCTTCATGGGAAGTGGCAGGGAAGAAGAAGATATGTATATGAACATGGTGCTAGCACACTTCTTACAGGTACAACTAAATTGCTGTTGATTTTAATAGCTGAAATAAAGCATCTCTGCACATAACATCAATACTGAATGACAAAATATTTTCCCCTTAAAATCTTGTTTTTCATTACTCAGGGTTACAGTTTTTATGAAACGAACCCGCGTGTCATTATCATGCTTGCAAAACTCATTTCACAGGTATTTCTTCAACCAAAAATGTGTTTTCTGTTGCAGAAAAATAAGGAGTATGTAAGCATTGCCAAAGGAGGATTTATGGGTAAGCTTATTATTAATGAGCTTTGGCTTGAGAAAGCTTTATGTATTAATGCTGCTGATGTTTTTACTAGGCTTTGGCTAAAAATCAGCTAAAAGAATAACAAATAGTTCTCATTTGTCGTTTTTTTGCTTTGTGCAAATCAATGCTGTGCTCTTGCACATTTGTGGTTAACTGTTATGGCTTACCCACATTTCTGAATGGAGGAAAATTTAATACAGCATATGGGGAAATGCCCTCATTCTAACTTCTTGTCCTTGATGTTTAGTCTCTGTAGACTGCAGATCTGTATGAAGGTGTTACTTCATAATTACTATTAACTTGTTTTTTCTTAAACCATCAATTCATAATTCTGCAGTTTATGTTTCCGGAGTCAGTCAGGTTCTACAACCTGATTGTGGAGAGATTTGTGCTACAATATAAGTATAGGGACATTACTAGACAATATGTGCAGTGTCATAACAGTTATCTTTAGGATCAAAGCAGTGATTAATTTCTAGTTGCTGCTGTATTTTAACTATTTTCTTTACTAAACTCAAGATTATCCTAATGCCATTTCACTACTGAAAGAAAAGCCAGGGGTGATTACAGTAGTATCTGGATTTATCTGTTTTATTAAATCATGTGAAGCAAAAATTGCTACTGATTACTCTTGGATACACAGCATTTACATCAACAGACTAGTTCCAATGTAGTTCTGAATGTTTTTTTAATGGTCTTTTAACAGCCCTCCAGCAGCACTTAGCAGATATCAATGTGGAAGGACCAGAAAATGGATATGGCCATTGGATTGCTAGTACCTCAGGCTCAAGAAGTAGCATAAACTCCTCTGTTGATGTAAGTGAATTTTAAGCTTAAGTGGTATAGTGGGGTGGGAGCTGCAGGTGTGCTGAATTTTTTTATATTCCTCATTTTGTTCTGTAAAACAGGTTGCTGCAAGTCATTGTTTTCAGTTATTTATTTAATTTCCAACTATATTCACTGTCTAGCTAGAGGTGACCTAAACATTTTTATCCTCTTGAGAGGAAGAGCTTGCTGTAGTCATTATCCAGCAGAATATGTAATGGACAATGCTTTTTCCTATCTCCTCTTCACTCTGGGAATAAATGACTATAAAACCAGCATTCTGTTTCATGGGAAAGTTCAAAATTTTTTCTACAGCTGATATGTTGTATGTAGAATTTGGCTTTTAATTTGGATAAAATTTGTCGTTAATAGAATTCCTAGATTTTTGTAGCAGAGTGCTTAGTAATAAGGTTTATTAAGCTTGCTTTATTGGATCATTTTTAGCTCAGACATACATCATTGCTGTCATTTGACAGAACTCTAAAATAATACTTACTGCTGCAATTAGTGCTGTACTCAGTACCAGAAAGTAGGTTACTATTTTATAGCCTTTTACCTTTCTTACCAAACTAGAGATGATGTATCATTATTTTTATACGATTATCTGAGGGGAGTTACTTTTACAGGGTGATTCTCCTAATGGTTCAAGTGATGGAAAAGGAGTAAAGTCTCTGGTGAATAAAATGACGGTTGCTTTAAAGACTAAATCTGTGAACGTGAAAGAAAAAGTTATTAGTTTTATTGAAAATACATCTACTCCAGTGGACAGGTATGTCATTAATATCTCACTGTGAATTAGCAATGGGGAATGGCTTCCTGTTTCAGGTGGCTAATTTGTAAATGTGAAAACTGTGCTAATTAGGAAAAAAAGTTATCTTCCAGTGTCACCTTTTAGATTTCCTATCCTCCTCACAATTTTATTACGACACAATAAAGCTACTGTGCTGCCTTAGTATTGAAAGGCCACCCTGAGCAGCCTTTTCCCTTAAATGTGTATCTGAAATTTGTCGCTGCATGGTAGTTTGACTTCTTACAATGTGTCAGTTCTGTATTCACCCTTAAAGTCAAGAATTATTTCATTTTCATTTCAGTTCCTCTCCATCCTTGACTCTTAATGGGTGAATAACAGATTCTGGGCAGGGGTTTTTTTGGTTGGTTGGGTTTGGTTTGTTTTGAGGTTTCTACTGCCTCATCTTGTCAGGTATTAGTTAACTTTTTTGAAGATCTTGTTTTGGTTTTTTTTTTCCAAGTCCTCGTGTAAAGCTGCTTTTCAAACCCAAAACCCACTCTTGTTCATTTTTTCTATCTTCAAATAAAGCTGGGAAGAAGAATGTGCAAGCATGTTAAAAGACACTCTCAGAGTTGCAAGTCATCATTCCAAATACTTCATAACAACTTTCATCTGACAAAGCTTCACTTGAATAGCCTGGTTTTGAGTTCTTTAAAATGCAGCCTTTGGAGGTTTATGTTGCTAACACATTGGTATGCAAAAATCTTACAGAGCTGGTGTAGGTACAAATTACTGTTTCTTTTTGTGTTGGAAAATGATTTTTTTAAATTACTCAACAACTAGAGGCAAAAAATTCTTAAATAGCACTCAGTAGTAGTTTTTGTTGTGTGGAGACTTATATGTAAGCCATACGTAGAATGAAGAACGCATCTTTTAGTAGAACTTTTACAGATATTTCTCAACCTCGTGGCTAACTGTCATTAAGCTTTTATTTGTAAACATATTCCTTGAAGAATACACATTGCCAATATAGAGCCTTTCAATCATTTATCTAGATTTTTCCTTTAATTTTTTTTTTTTTTATTTTTTTTTTGTTTGTTTTAATTCTTCTGTTTTGTCCTCTGCCCCAATGTACTGTAGAATACCTTTCAATATTCCCTGGCCAGACAGAGCAAGCCTGGAGCGGTAAGCTTGATAATTAAGCAGTCTGACTAAACCCACCTTTGTCATACTTAGCATGGCATTGCAATATCTGTAAGCATTGGTTACACTGACAAAATTGCTCACATATTTTTATATTAATTTAGGGGGATTTAATATATTAAAGCTATCAGTTTTTACAAGTACTGGTCAGGGGACTAGAGGTAGAAAAAGAATGTATTGGCAGTGCTTTCTTTTCTTAGTTTCTGCTTTGTTATTTCTGTTCCTTATTGCTTTTCATGATTTTTTTTTTTTTGTTTTACTTGTCATTTCCCTGTATACATTTTGTTAGTGACTTGTATTAGTGACAGATACTAGGAGCAATCATTGAACAAATTATGGCTTAAGGTCTTAGCAAGTGTTCAGCTGTGAAAAAGACTTGCTATAAACTGTTCATAAATCATCATCAGAGCTTAGAAATAATGGGGAACCCAAACATAAATCCTGTCTGGAAATCTTAAAATTATATGGTTCTCATCACATGGTGATAGAACATGCTGATAGAAACAGAGGTTCTCATAACCGGGGAAAATAGAAGTGCTGAGTAAATAATACGCCTTGCAACTCTCCCTCATCTTATTCACATAACTACTGCATTTTAACACAAATGCAGAGTCTCTTCACATTCATCCGAGATTTACTGCCTTATAACTATTTCAGAAATAAAAATTGTGACTTGAAGTTATATAAAATTACTTAGCTTTTGTCGCATAGACTGAAAAGCATGAAAATTGGTGCTGGAAAAATTAATGAAGGGTTTAAATTTTGAGTTTTCAAGGATTTTGGACCAATTCTTTCAAGTAGTTTGCACATAATTTGACGTAGGATTTACCCATATGCATGACAGAATAGTGTTGTGTGAGCAAAACCAACAGTAATAGTTAACCAGTATTCTTAAAAAAAGTGGGAGTATCCCAGTATCCACATAACGTATTTTGTTAATTTAGAAATCCTAAAGATTATGGGCATTTCTTCTCACATTTTATTGATCAGTTTTTAGAATATGGTTGACTTAAAACATTTGGTGAGTGTATTATATAACTGAAAGACGCTTGAATCTGTATATGTAACCAAGAAGTTGTGAGACACTGAGATTTTACTTCAGTTATTTTACTTGCTACTTTCACTCACATAGCTTATTTCCTTAGCTATTTCCTTGAGAAAAGGAATATAGACCATAGATCAGTAGACTGTTCCCTTAAAATTGAAGCTCTTAAAAACCTGGAATGGCATTCTTTTCCCATCCATTCAGTTAGATCCACTTTGTATTTATCACCAATATATTTCATTTTGAAGGTTTGCCACTAAAAGGAACTGCGTTCAATGTATAACAATGTAATGATGGCATTCCATGTAAACAGGTTAAAGGAAATCCATTTCTAGTTTGAAATGTTACCAGATTTTTATAAAATAGCTTTTTACTTTCTCTTGTCTTGACTAACTTTGACTTGTAAACACCAATAAGATCTTCTCTTAAATCCTCTCTGTGTAATTCGGTATAACGCTATTTAGTTGTGCTTTCTTGCTCAATTCATTATGCATTACTAAAGCATATTTACAAAAGCCTCCATATATAAGCAGTGCCCTTTTGAATTGTCAGTGTCATTGATGCTTATTGTCTTCAACACTAATGAGCATGGTTTTGTATGTTTATTTTTTGTTTCATTGTAGAATGCATTTCTGGTTTGGGTTTGGCTTTTCTTCTATTAAATATTTCTTTGGTTCTGTCTACATTAGTAAAAACGAAGGTTTCTTACTTGACTTGCAAATATGCTCTCATGTGTAAGTAAGTACTAGGATTCATATTACTGCGGTGGTAGCATGTAAACTGGAGTTTTTTGAATATACTTAACTAGGAACTAGGGCACATAGTTTGTAGGAAATATGAATAAGGATTATGGGGCAGAAGGTGATAGAATTGAAATGGGAGGAAGGGACAGATATGTTTTGATTTTGTTTGTTTTGGGTTGGTTTTGTTGTGTTTTTGTTGGTTTTTTTTAAAAACAACTGGCAACAACTTGTTGCCAGTTCTAGAAGCTAAAATAATTTAGCTTTCAGTAATTCTTTTATTTTTTTTCAGCAGTCACCTTGTTTATGACTCTCTGAACCTTTAGATTTAATCATTTTTTAGATATTCCCAGCAATTGAGGGCCAGAACTTTTAACTTCACAGCTGTGACCATGCAATCACAGCACTCTGAGTTGAAGCATTAAAATATCTCAAGCTTTGCAACTGTTACTGACAAACACTAAGATTCAGTTGTACTTTTGTGTCATTTAATACAATTTATAGAAATAGATTCAAATGTGACTTTTGAGGTCGGTATCTATGCAGAAATGTAGGAATTTGGCACCTGCTGGAGAAAATGATGGACAAGAAATCAGAATTCACACTGCAAGTGAGGGTTTATAATAACCCCATGTCCTGGGTTCAGCAGTAGCAGTCATTTTTCTCCTTCTTAGTAGTTGGTGCAGTGGTTTTTTTTTTGACTTTCAACCTGGGAACAGCGCTGATAACACCAATGTTTTTAGCTGCTGCTCAGTAATGTTTACTCTGAGTGAGGACTTTCTGAGTCTCATGCTCTGACAGAGAGGAGGGGAAGCCAGGAGGAAGCAGAGACAGGATACCTGACCCAAACTGACCAAAGAGGTATTCCATACCACAGCACGTCATGCCCCATATATAAATTGGGGGCAGTTCCCTGAAGGGTTAGACCACTGCTCAGTCAGGCTGGGTATGGGTCGGCGGGTGATGAGCAATTGTGTTCTCTTCCCTTGTTGTTTCCCTTGTCGTTATTATTGTTGGTGGTAGCAGTAGTGGTTTGTGTTACGCCTTAGTTACTGGACTGTTCCTGTCTCAACCTGTGGGAGTTATATTCTTTCAATTCTCTTCCCCATCCCTCCCAGAGCATGGGGAGGAAGGGGTGGAGGGAGCTAATGGACTGTGTGGCTGATTTACAGATGGGCTTAAACCACAACACCCCACTTTGAAGTGCTTAAGGTATTTTGTTATCTCCTGAGGAATATAAAATGAGCTTCTAGACATGTTAGTTAATAGTTTTCATTTTCTCCTCTATCCCAAAAGTTGTCCTGATTGTCCAGAAACATTTCAGTTTCATGCTAGAAGCTTCATAGCATGGTGTAAGTCTTCAAGTCTCTAATGTACTTTGTCAGAAGCTGGGTTTTGGAGGGTTTGTTTTGGTTGGTTGCTTTGTTTGTTTTAAACAATAAAGTATTTATTTTCATGTTTTTTATTGCAACAGTCAGCCTTGCCAAATAACTGGAAACACGCTTTCACTAACCAAAATGCTTGTTGGGTCAGTCACAGCTTCCTTGCAGGCAGCTGCGCAAAATTCTCATCCTTCTCAGTTGCACAGTTGTGTTTACATTTTGCTAATAGGTTGTTGTACGTGTCATACCATCAGTTTGCAACTTACTTTTCTTCTCTCACCCCATGTTACCTCCTGCCTGTTTCATTGCCAACAGACATGTAAGCAGCAGTGACAGAGTAGGAAAACCATACCGTGGTGTGAAACCAGTATTCAGCATCGGAGATGAAGAGGAATATGATACTGGTACAGTAGAAGATTTTCCTTTTACCTAGAATAGCTTATTTAGACAAAGTTATTAAATTTGAAAGATAAGAGGAGCATTTTACAACTGTCTTACAACTTGACATTTTTCTGTCATCTTGGATTGTGTTTGTTATGGTTGTGCCTAGGGCAGTATACCGAAAGTATAGCTGGAGCTAGACTTTAGATTGCTAATGTGTATGCACCTCTCCAGTGTTTTGGACTTTGCTTTTTAGCATTGAATCTATTAATGATTGATTCATCTCTTGGTACGCATGTAAAATGCTGTGGGAAAAACACGCAAATTTTTGTGATTTTTTTTTTTTTAATCTAATTGAAAAATGGGACACAAGAAGACAAAACAGGAATTTCACACTTTTCACAGAGGAGCTTATTTTTGAGACGTGCTAACGTTAGAATTGCGCAGACCTAGTGCTGTCCTGGTGTGTTTTTTTTAGCGTTGGCTCACTCCCAGCCGTCGTCATCTCACAAGTAACTGTTCTGTGCCTAAAAAGTATACTTGGTTTCCGTGTGAGAAACAAACAACTAGACTAAGAATCTTTGACTTGCAAAAGAAACAGTTTAGGAAGATTAATGAGAGAGAGTCATAGGATCTCGAGCAGTTTAAATGAGAGTGATGACAAACAGCTGATCATTGTTTGTCTGCCGTAAGAATTGGGAAGGAGCAAAATGGAACTATGAGGCAGAAGTTTTAACACTAATGAAATACTGCTCTAAATGCCATGTAATTAAGTTTGCACAGTTTCTTGAGCATCCATTATAGTGTTTGGCAAAGTCTATGTGGATTCAGAAAACCACGTCCTCAAAGACCTGTCTAGAACATGTTTTCAGTAACAGTTCATTGCTAATTTCTATTTACATTTGCTTTTAAAAGCACTATTAGTAAGTAAGCAGAATCGCTGCAGTGATCTGAATGAGCAAAACCAATGCATATGAAGTAAAGTTCATGTTATTTTGGTACAGAAAAATATGAAAAGTGAGCCTGTTTCTGTATAATTGGTTTTGTGGAGTTTAGCAGGGGTTTTTTTGTAGTAAATTATTGCAATTTGCTATAAAAATTAAAGCCTACTCTAGGTGGCCCTGCTTTGAGTTAGGAGAGTTAGACCAGGTGACTTCCAGAGGCCCCTTCCATCGTCAACCATTCTGTGATCATGCAAAATGAGAATGTGCTTTATTCCATTCATTTAAATTTCCTAATGTATTGCTTTTAGCGAAAACCTTTTGAAAAGCTTGGCTTTAATTCTGAAATGCTTTGAAATAAATAGTTTAACAAAGTGTAGAAAACTGAGTACTATGCACCCATGTAGTTGATGTGGTTCTGGTAGTCCTTGCCAAAACCTGTTGGTGTTGTAGATGCAAAAAGTTCACATGGCTACAAGGCAGCTCTGGACTGCAAGTGTAAGAAATCCCCCAAGTTGAAAATAGTTGTCCGCTGAGAGAGAATGAAAAGAGAAACGTCAGATATGTGTGCCTTTTTCTTTCTTCCCTCTGAACAATTGTTTATGGCTAGGTAGGTGTTGGCTTGAACCAGTGTAGCTGCAGTGGGTTTAAGTGAGTTGAAAAATTGTCTGATGTGGTGTTTGAAAATATTTTTGGTTTTTTTTTTTTTTTTTACTCCTACCTCTTCCCTTCAAAACAGATGAAATTGATAGCTCTTCGATGTCAGATGATGATCGAAAAGAGGTTGTCAACATCCAAACATGGATAAATAAACCTGATGTGAAGTATAACTTCCCCTGTAATGAAGTAAAAGAAAATGGACATATGTTTCCCAGGTGCTGGAATTAGTTCTAAGCTTCATCAAAATGTCTGTCAGGATATATATTTAAAATATATATATATCAGCCAGTTAAGTTATTCTTTATGTTAAACTAGGAAATAAAGGTGTAAAACAACCTAGAACAAAATATTAACACTATATTTGCATTCTTGCGTTTGCAGTGTTACAGAATGGTAATTATGTACAAAACCTAGTATGAAGTCTTGCTTTGTAAAACAAGATAGTAAGAGAAGTATTCTCAGTATACATAGGCTTATTTTTTCAAGACCAGGTAGACCCAAGTACCTGTGGCTCCTGTGGTTTTTTTCTTGTTTACTTGTTTGTGCCTTGTATTACACACCCATCTTGCTCCTATGATTTATTGACCTTGTTAATCCTGCAAGAACAGAATGTGCTTTGGCTTCCCCAAAGAGTGTAAACCCTGTTGACTCTGCATAACAGAAAATTATGATGGACTTTCTGCTGGTCATGGTCAGATTTGGGAACTTCCATCTATCTCTCTTTAAGTAGCTTATTTGTAGAATTTAGCTTTCTCAATAGCTGATACTTAGTTCATTAGCAAATTTAACATGTGTTTTTCTTTTCCTTCAAGTCATCTCCTAGTAACAGCAACTCATATGTACTGTTTGAGAGAGATTCCATCACGAAAGGGACTGGCTTACATACAGTCTCGACAGGCACTCAACTCTGTAGTGAAAATCACATCTAAGAAGAAACATCCAGAACTGATCACCTTTAAATATGGAAATAGCAATACTTCAGGCATAGAAATTTTGGCAGTTGAAAGGTAAGCCATTTCAGTAACAGAGATGTAAGCAATAATGATATCCAGAACACTGTCAACAGGAAATCGGGCATGCTATAATTCCCATAATTGAGATGAAAAGTGAAATTTTTTTATTTAGAAATAGATAATTCAAATGTGAACTAGAAAAAAGTCAGTAGAATGAAGAGAGTTTACAAGACCCAGCAGAGAGGAACTCCATGGTCTGCAGTGACCATTGCTGGGGATGGGATGTGCGCAGCTGGTTTGGTTTTATGTTACATGTCTTAAATGAAAACAAAGCGGACAGGACTGCAGCCAAAAGTGGATTTGTGAAGAGTGGCATTTAAGAAAGTGGTGTTTCTTCTGTGTTGTCTTTTCTGGGACATCAAACTCTTCCAATGCACTGCACAAGGAGTCCAGAAGCCTAACCTCAAAACTCTAAATCCCTGACACCTGGTTCCTTAAAATTAGGTATTGCCATGTGCAGTGTCTGTGTGCTCAAGCTGGGGGAAGTCAGAGGAATGGGTAGCCTGTTGTTTTTTGGCACTAACAAAGCTAGTGACACCAGTTGGACATTTTCTCATCCTTTTCTTTGGAGAGAACAATGTGCAGGGGTGCTTTGGTTTTACAAGAAGTGGGAAGTGAGTTTCCTAGCTAACTAGGGAAGCTGTTTTATGCCTGTTGACCTTTTAGAATGAAACAAGTTGGGTAGTAGGTCAGACACAGGTAAACAAAAAGGTTGCAGAGAACTTCGCTGCTTGTTGAATCACCACCTTGTTGACTGGAGCAAATCCAGAAGAGAGGGGATCATAAATAATCTAGAGCTATCTATGAGAATTAAAATAAAAATAGAATGAGGACTGCAGTGATTCAGTCAGACCATGTTATCTGTAGAGATCTTAACCTCTCTAATATATGCTACTGTCAATTAATGAAGAACTTTTCCTTTGCAGGACAGCCTGTGAAGTACTCCTCAGCAGTTCTAAGTTCACAAATGAAAGTGTTCCATAGTATAAATGGGAATTAAATGTTACTTTCTCAGTAATTTTTCATCTCAATATATTCCCCTCCTGCTTCCCCCTAGGTTGTGCCAGAAGAAAAATCAAATCAAGAATTATGGAATTAATGCTCAGTAATTTTATAGTGAATTAATGATGGCTTTTTTTTTTTTAAGGTATTTGATTCCAAATGCAGGTGATGCTACCAAAGCCATAAAACAACAGATCATGAAAGTATTGGACGCCTTGGAGAGTTAATAAGTGAAGACTTTGTAGAGAATGGTTTCTAAAGAAGCAGCCAAGATACTGTATGTGGACACAAGCTGACTGTTTCCCAACTGAATACTAACTTAAGAGAATTTTTCTGTTTGCTGATGGGAGTGCCTGAGTGGCAGGCTTAAGATAGGGTAAATTATTATCAACTTCTGAATGAGATTTTTAATTTTTTAATTATATTGGTTTTGTTTTCAAGAAAAGTTTATTATAAAGGTCAGTTTTTCATTTTTAATGCAGCTTTAATGTGAGTCATCTGCATCTGCAAGAGAAAATGCAGCTAGGCTTGCATTAGTGTGTTAAAGCTAGATACAGAGAAGCAGTTGAAAACAGAATGGATTTTAAATCAGCGTTCCTTGAAAGTAAAATGTCTCCATTACATACAGTATATAAATTTGATGTTGCCTACTGAGTGGAATCAAGGACTTGGGTTTATGAGCAGAACATAAAGATCCTAGCAGTACTGGATCCTTCTCATTAGAAATGGTTAAATCCAGCTTGGGCTGCAGATAAATGGGGAAAAAATGCAAGCAATCTGTAAAACTGACTTTTTTAAAGTCTTATCCACTACTAGGTTAAATAATTTGAAATGTTGGTAGGGTATTTTTAAATCCTAAAACAAAGTGTGCACAATAGGCTTTTACTACAGGGTTGTGATTTTTTTTTTTTAATTATGCAAAATTTTACATTTCATAGGTTGAGGCTGTTTCTCTTGTAAAGATGAATGTGTGCATTGAAATGGAAGTTAATGCTTCTTGACAGAATGTGACAGTTGAAAATAAGTTACCTTGCTCCTCAGAAACAGAATGTGTAAGGTAATAATTAAACCTTTAACAGCCTTCAGTTCAGCACAGAAGTATGTGCTGATCGAAGGTGTGTTCAGCAAGAAAACGAACACACACACACACACACACACACACACACACACACACAAAGTGAAAAGATTCAAGTACTATATGTTAGTGATAAATGTATTCATTACCTGTTGCCTTCATTGTTTCAAGCATCTTAACTAACATCATCTAAACTAGTAAATGTTTCAGAGATAGCAACTGTGTGATTGCTTATCAGCAGCTTTCCACTTGTTCCAAGAACTGTTCTCTTGTTAAATAAGTTCAGTACAGGAATGTCCTTATGGCTGAGGCACAGCATCTTTAGAGACTGATGTGGAAATTACCAAAATGAAAATCTGTGAACTGGTGCAGCATTGGGAGGTAAAATAAATGAAACTGACCTTTATAAAAAACCAGTCATTCTAAGTAACTTTACTTGGAATCAAGCTGGGGCACCTTAATACCTTAATTCTGGGACTCACTCCTTCTTCTTTCCTTTTTTTTTTTTTTTTTTTTTTTTTGGTTTTCCTTTTTTTTCCGGTCTTAGTATCTGAGTAAACACCAATAGAACTTGAACTGTTGACGATATTTGCATGAATTGCACCTGGGCCAGTGCTCACGTATTTATAGTTTTCCCCAGAAGCTGTTGTATTACTATTTCCTCTTCCTACTCCCTTCTGAAAATTTCCTGAAGAGTCTCTGGCTCTGCCTACTTCAGCAATGAGATTTTTTCATGTAAAGTTGTGTTACTGTTTATAAACTACAGTTGTAAATAAACCAGTACGATTTGAACATAACTTGTCCTGCCTGAAAGCATTTAGTTGCATACAGTTTGAGTTTTCTGAATCGACAGTTTTTCATAAAGGTATTTTGTAAATGGAAGTGAATTTGATCTTTGGAGTGGAAGAAACTGGTTATGGATCATAGGGAGCTATGGTCAGTGAGATCTTAATGTAAGTATTTTGGAATTCAGACTTTGACTAATTTCATTGAATACTTGTGGGTGAGACATAATAAACATTCCTGGAAAGGTCAAAATGAGGTAACAAATAGTCAAATAGAAATGGTTGCTGCATAAATTCCAGGCTTCTCAGCATAATACATTTAGATTATAAAAATGTTGGCAAAACGATGCAACACATTCTACTAGTTGTTGGCAGGGTGGTGTGTGGAAAGGACACTCAGTTGTTAAACAGATGTATTTGGGTATTAAGTGTGGAAAGTGGGTAACATGCATGCTTCTCTGAGGACAACAAATACAGACCTTTTCAGATCTACAGAAAGTAGAGCTACAGTAAGTCAGTTCTTGAATCTCTTCTGTGTAGGAACGTATATCCAAGCCTAATTATTTGTAATTTTCTGAGACAATCTGTAAGTTATCAACAGACTCCTGATCTTACGAAGCTCAGTCCAAAGTATGAATAATTTCAGTGCTGGTTTTTATGCCTCTTTACCCCCATTTAAAGGATACTCTTGCCTCATAGCATATGTATCTGCAGTGTGTCTGTTACAAAACTTGTATTGCTAAGCAGAAATTCCAATTATAGTACTGGAGTGACTGTTTCTGAAAAGAAAAAACTCTTCTACTTCCTGTCCATCTTGGAGGAAATTTTTTAAATTGTTTTGCCAGAAGATTGCAGCCTCTTGTTTTATTTTGCATGCACTGCTGGCTGTGGTGCTGAATGTGAGGTGACAGCTTTAGTGTTGCTGGGGTCTTAATTTATATTTTAATCTGTTTTGGTGGTAGAAATAAGGTCTGTAACAGGAAAAAAATCCACTCAGAGTAAGATCTTGTGCCAAATGGGAGCTCTTCTGTAGCCAGGGTCAGTGCTTCTGTGTTCTCTGATGGCTCTTTAGTTCTCACAAAACCTTGTAGATTCTGATCTGTATTGAGAATTTGTACAGAATTTCACGTGTATTACCTGCCAAAAATACTCTTGACTCTGTAGGTGCAGTTTTATTTACACTGCCTTCTCCAGATGTAAGTGAAGATTACTTGCTGTTCTTGCAGTTTAGATCCTGTTAGGCCTTACATGTGGGTTTTACACATGTGTAAGATATGGACCACCCTGGGTTACTCATCTTTGCCCCTTCTGCTCTTATCTGTTTTCAGCTCGTGGAGATACTATTGCAGGAGCAGTACTGCCGCTATGCAACATGAGCCCGCAGTTCTACTAACTGGCATTTAAAAAGCTCAAGATTATAACATAAATACATGAGGGGAGCACTCGGTGTTTAAAGCTAGTAATAAAAAGAGCATGGCAGTTAGCATTTTGTGTAGTAGTTTAGGAGATGCCGTTCTCGTAAAGGAAGATGGTGATGGGGATGTCCCAGGTGAATAAATTGGCTGTAAACTCGTACAGACCTCTTGGAGGGAGTCCTTAGCAAACATTAACACATGCTAGCGCTGGCACACCAGGTCCGTGAACCACAAAGAGGCTAAGATGCTCAGCGGTGTTTTTGCCACAGCAGTACTCGCAGCAGAGCCTCAGCGGCACTTAGGCCTCGAGATACTTCATCCCCTGAACCTTCCTGCACCGCGGCCTGACAAATCTGCGTGGGGAAGCGCTGCGAAATCGGGTGGAGGAATGAGCCGGACGTCCCTAGGCAGGGTAGCACCGGCACTGCGGAGCAAGGGCACCTGCGCCTTTCCCGCCGGGACACTGGCGGACTACACTTCCCGGCAGGCGCGGCGCCTTGAGGGAGGAGCCGGGACGCTCCGGGATGCAGGCGGTGCACGGAGCCATGGCCAGTGAGTTGGCGGGCAGAGAGCCGCGGGTCTTCTCTCTCCTCCTCACGCTTCCACCCGTCCCTCCCTGCCGGCCGGGTTCCCTCCCTGCCGGCCCGCGGCGTGAGGAGAAGGGCCGGGTGGCTGAACCTGCCGCTTCGAGGGGGCTTCGGCCTCCCGCCCCTGGCCTCAGCCGGTCAGAGGCGTCGCTGCTTAGGGCCGGCTTCCCTGCTCTCCTCGGAGCTCTTCGCGGAGCCACCGCCTCTCCCCATCCCTCTGGGGCCGCCCCGAGCCGCTGCCTTCGCCTGCTTGTCTTCGCCTTTCGCTGTTTGGACACAACCAGGCGGCCGCAGACCGGGCCGGTGTTCCCGGAGCTGTCGGTGCTGGGCGCTGCCCCTCAGTCTTGCAGGGGTGGGAAGTACCCAGGCAGAGGGAGCTGCCGGCCTTGTTACGGGTCGGTCCTGCAGCCGCTGTCGGTGCATCTCGCGACACTGGTGCGGTGGTCGGGGAATGCGATCTGAAACGAGAGACGAGCGTAGCTGCTGGTGTTTTTAAAATCCCTGCTTCATGGTGATACAAATACGAACTGTTCTTTTCCTCTGATACACTTTCACCTCGTTGTGGTTTTTGCTGCTCTAGCTTATCCTAAGAATTGCTTTTAAAGAAGTTTTTGAGGCAGCTTAGCAAGGCTGGAAGGAGAGATCTTGGGCCTCCGCAGCACTATTGAACGTTTCTCTGTTACTTCTACATCTGATCATTTTAAAACAAAACTGTGGACGCAAAAACGTGTTTTGTTGTGGCTGAGTTTTAATTTTGCCTTTTTAACAAAGTGCAAAACTGAGGGGTAGGGAAAATAAGTTTAATGGCTTCCTCGTGTTTATGAGAAGGAAGTTAAAGATTTTTCTTAGTAGATGATTTTGTTTTTTTTTTTTGTTTTGTTTTTTTTTGTTTATTTGTTTGTTTTGTTTTGTTTGTGATTTTGTTTTGTGTGTGTTTGTTTTCAGAAGTGAATTTATGCCAAAATGTAAATCTTTCTGGTGTCAGATTTCTCTGAACATGTTCAACAAATATGGGAAACTTTTAGACACATTCCCGGTTATGGTTATCTGGGTGTGGAAACCAACTATGAGTACATCTATTCAAAATCTCAGTGAAGCTTTGTTTGCTCAATAAGACAAATACTGAGAATCTCACAAACGGTGGCAAAGTGAGCACTCAGTCATTTGCTAATGATCAGATCAGGAACAGTCTGAAGACAGGTGAAATTAGCCTAGAAATTAGCTGCTTAGCAACTGAGGAGAGGACTAACATAGGAAGAAAAATACTCTGCCTGACTCTTCCTTACCTGATCTAATCTTCACTTGAATCAGTTCTTCCTGTTTACCTGACCAGTGAGGCTGTGTATTGCTTGCAGCTTTTTCTTTATATTACAGTGATCTCTGAGTGCATCACATGGGATTTTTCCAGGGAAGAGAGGTGCTATGAAACTGGGGTACTTCTCTTTATGAAACCTTTCATTAAAATGAATAAAAAAGGCAAATGCTAGCAGCATTTTAGACCACAGTGCTCATCAGGGATGGGCACAACAAAAAGATAGGTTCCTGAAGCATGTAACGTGTTCTCCGTGTTCAGAGGCAGTTTCCAGAGTCATAGGTGGACTGCAAAATGAGTTGGAAGTGGTTTGTGCTGAGACAAGGAGGCACAAAAGTGCAAGATGTAATCAGTTCTAAGTAATGTTAAGTTTGATGGCTTTGTAATGGAAAAATAACTGAAGTGCTTGAAGGTAGTTGACGTAGTTTTAGGTCCTTCTGACCTTAGTACAAAAAGTATAAGAAAGAAAAACAGTAGGAAAACGACCTGGGGATGGGGAGTATCTGGGACTAGCAGATGTCCAGGATGGGCGCAGTTAAACTAACCGATTAGTAGAAGGACAGGATGATTGCTGTGTTTGTGGTGTTCATGAAGCCATTAAGCTGGTGTAGACATCTACTGGGGAGTATCGGGACTAGCAAATGTCCAGGATGGGGGCAGTTAAGCTACCTGGTAAGTAGAAGGACAGGACGGTTGCTATGTCTGTAATGTTAATTAAGCTGGTGCTTCAAAGACTGCCGGCAGTTATGAAGATTGTTTGAAGAAGTAAACAGCTCTCAAAGACCACCACCACGGTTTTGTATGTGTGAGGGAAACTGGAAAATGATGTAATTCATGTGTAGCCTCATGAATATGTATATGCCCAGTGACTGTGAAAGAATGGCCTGTGTGGCAATACGGTGACACACCTGAGGTGGAGCTATTTCCCCTGTCTCCCGGTACTGCAATAAAGAATACCTGCTTGTCAGCTTGAAAACTTCGCTGGGGAGTTTGTTCCCGGAGTTTTCTCCGAATCACTGCATATGTCAATATATAAGTAAATCTGTTTTGTTAAATGCTCATTAGTGAATTGAAATTTTGAAGATTTTTTCCTGGGGGAATTATGCTGACCAAGTTTTTCTTTTCTGCCACTAGACTTCCGCCTAGCTCTTATTCAGCTCCATGTATCTGCTGTTAAATCGGAGAACCTTCAGCGAGCCTGTGGGCTGGTGAGAGAAGCGTCAGCTAAAGGAGCTAAAGTTGTAGCTCTTCCTGTGAGTACAGATCATGATCTACATAGTACCTATAATTTAAACCGTCGGGAAACCCCTTTTTAGTGTTACTAATGCATTATCTATTCCTGTTTCTCTCTGGATAGCTTAGATGCTTGTATGAGGCTCCAAAATAAGAAGAACAAAAAGGAGCAGAGGTTCTGTCTAGAGGCATACTTAAGAGGGAGGGAGGGAGGAAAAAGAAGAAAGTACTGTCTCTTTTCTTGTGGTATAAGAATCTGGTTAAATTTTTGCTGGTTTAAATCCCAGGCAGTTCTGTTACTGGTATGTTCGGGTTTCACCAAAATGGCACTGTGGTTTGAGTCTTTGCAGAAGCCTTCTGTGCTAAAAGTGTAGGGAAGGCTGATTTTCAGCTAAAGTATGTTGGTACGAAGATGAAAGAGAACAGGTATACAGTGACTTTTTGCTGTAATTGTTCCAGATTAGATAGTACATGAGAAACACAATAGACATTTCTAACAGGTAATTTGTGGCTGAATTATGATTAAAAAACATTTCTCTTGTGACTTCCTTTTGTGGGATCATAAATAGTTGCTTAAAATTACCGATAATTTCTGATTTACTTTCTGGACTTTAGACAGGATCACATTGCTGAATTTTCACACAGATGAGGGTGCTGGCAGGGAGGCAACCTTCCTAGGGCACCTTGGATCTTTTTCCTCTCTTCCAGCAGGGGGGAGGTACATGCATTACCCCTGTGCCCTGCAGCATCTGACTCAGAAGTGCAAAGTTCTTCTCTGGGTCAACTTTTAGTCTGAATGCTTTACAGTCAGAATGTTTTCCCCCTGTTGTCACAGGCAGGACAAACCTTTACAGTTTCTCTGTGCTAACAGTTCTGTTGCAAATGTGACCTTTGATTATGCTGGCAGAGCCAGAATAACCAAAGAGATAATCTATTATTCGCTAGTTTCATCATGTGTATAGACACTGAGTTTTCCAGACCTATTTAGGTGAGATACTCACTTTGCTAATGATAATCTATGCTTGTAGAAAAAAAAACTGTAAAACAAAGGAAAGCATTTCACAGACTTTTGGGAGGTAAATTTTGTTCTGGCATTAGGATGTGGGCATGAAATATTCTCTTTTTTTTAAGTCATGCTGATTGTATAATCTACACTTCTGCTGAGGCATGTGGCAGTTTTCCTGTGATGTGTTACCCTTGATGTGTTAAATTTATTTTTCATTTCTGAAGCAGGAAAAATTTGTGAGAGAAAAACCATTTGTAACACTTACGGATAGAGAAGTAAAAGCAGAATACCTTTGAATCTAGAAATTAATAGAAAGCAATTCAAAGATCTGACCTGTATTCTTACCACTTTGGAGAGCACAGAACTAAGTGATCTTTGCAGACATTCTACAGTTTTATTCCAGCATCAGCTTAGGAGCAACCTAATGCACTGCTGCTACACCCTGGCACAGAGCTCTGCCTGTCCTCTCGAGCCCATGGTTTCAGTACTGCCCTCACTGGCACTGCAAGGCACTAGATGCAGGTGGGGGCTGCTGGCATTCCTTCCACTTCCTTGGAGTTCAGTCCTGCTTTTTCAAAAGCCTGGGAAGCTCATTTGACAGTCTGCAGAGACTTACCTTCTGTGCCTTCTGTGTACAGACTCTGTTGTGGGTTAGCTCTGATCTTGTTGGCCTAGTAACTGTATATGGGGGAAAAACTCCGTCCAATTTTGGTTTATTTATTCAGCTCAGTGGAATCCTCTGCAGTTATTAGAAAGTGCCTGAGTGGTTAAGGCATTTTTATTGTGCTATTCACAGCTTGATTTTAATTTTTTATTCTTTTTCTTTTAGGGGGAGGGTTGTGGTATATGGTATGTTTTGTCACAACTTCCAGTGTGCAGAGGTAATAATTGAGGCAGATGCTTGGGCTGAGAATCACCTGCTGAAGAGTAGGTGCTGGTACTGTTTGATAGCTTACCTGTAGCCTTCACCTGTACTCCCTTAGGGGACAAAAAGTGTTGGGGAGTGTCACACATCCTCACAGAGCTGCTAAATATAGTGCAGAGTAAAAGTTCTGCATATCTTGGACATCTGAAATAGCTTTTAGCCGTGTAGTTTAGGCATCTAAACTGCTCTGTTAATCTTACTATCTAAAGATTATATGCCTGGTTCTGAGGGGTAGCAAATCTTTAACTACAGCCTAGGACAGAAAACACTGTGCAGTTGTGAGGAAATGGTGTTTTAAAGATTGGTTTGTTGGTTTTTTTCTAACAAAAGAATAAATAATTTTGAGAAATGCATGCTTTTGCATAAGTCCTTTTATAAATGAAGACATCATGGGCTGTGGATGAACACGAGCATCTCAGTTTTGAGAGGATTTATTTAGCTTGTAACTTGTCAAATAAGCTAGGTGGAACTTGGCTCGTTGTTCTGATGAGAACATCTCTTGTGATCTTGCTAAGCCTAGACTGATAAAAATGTGCTAGTCTTGTTACTTGCAGCTTGCACGATGCTCCTAGTTCACGTTCCGTTTGGCATGCAGTCACACCAACACACCTACTGCATTTTCTCTAATTGTTTCTCTGGTTTGCTTATGGAGCTCCTGTAAACTAAACTCCTATAAATAAAGACTGAATAAGAACACTGATAAAGAAGAGTTAAAAAGATCAAGTACATCTCTTTGCGGTAGTGTTATTGGATTTTTGGATTTTAACTGTTGTTGTTGGTTGTTGTTTTTTTCCTGAATTCCAGGAATGCTTTAATTCTCCCTATGGAACCCAATACTTTAAGGAGTATGCAGAGAAGATCCCTGGGGAATCAACACAAAAGCTCTCAGAAGTTGCAAAGGAGTGCAGCATATATCTTGTTGGAGGTAGTTTACTCTTGGTAACCTGTCTCAGTGAGGGAAAAAATGGGCCATGTCTATTAATGCCACTGGATCATAATTCCATATAATACATTGGTGGAATTTTTGTTCTCTTCTTTATAAAGGATCCATTCCAGAAGAAGATGGTGGAAAACTGTATAATACATGTGCTGTCTTTGGGCCTGATGGTGCAATGTTGGCAAAGCACAGGAAGGTAAGATGGAAGAATATTGTCATAGAATCGTAGAATAGTAAGGGTTGGAAAGGACCTTAAGGTCATCTAGTTCCAACCCCCCTGCCATGGGCAGGGACACCTCACACTAAACCATGCCACCCAAGGCTATGTCCAGCCTAGCCTTGAACACTGCCAGGGATGCAGAATTCACAACTTCCCTGGGCAACCCATTCCAGTGCCTCACCACCCTTACAGTAAAGAATTGTCATGAGAAGGTTTCTCAGCAGTGTTACACAAATAATTTTATCTGTGCATGAAGGTGATGGGCAATAGTAGAGTCTTGCATTAATAATAAGCTGTGTACTCTCAGTAAAACTGCATGTGAATTTTATTTGGGATATATAAACACCCCTTCCAAAGGCAGTCATAAATTTGATCTGAGTAAGGGTGACAAAATGCAGAAGGCATAATTGGCTTTTCCCAGATGCTGGGAAAACTGGGTTGGGTTTGTTTTGGAGGATGGGGGGTGGTTGGGGAGGGTTGGGTTTGTTTTTCTCCCCAAACGCCTTCAGGCATGTATATTTCTGCAAAGAAAAAACCTGCTTTAAATCATCTTTAGCAGATTCCACAACCTTAAGCAATGTTTAGTTGAGATTCTGACAAAAGAGAAGTATGGATAATGATAACTAGAAAACACCTCCCCAATAGAAAGAGGCTGAAGTACCAAGACCAGAAATTGTTATTAATCATATTATAATTACAGGTTCATTTGTTTGACATTAATGTTCCTGGGAAGATACAGTTCAAAGAGTCTGAAACACTGAGTCCAGGGAATAGTTTCTCCGTGTTTGATACTCGTGAGTATAAGACAAGCCCTTTCTGTAAGGACTTCTACCACAGAAACACTACAGGAGTTTTCTTTCCCGTCATGGATTCACTGTCTACCCAGCAATGGAGTTTTAGACTAACAAACAGATTTATATCAGGCATTTGAAAACCATGGCAAATGCAGTTTAAGTTTGTTCCAAGTGTGTATGTCGCTTCTGAAACTTTTAAAAAGGCAATGTTGTTTGGAGCAAGAGATTGCTGAGGGACAGAGTGGAAAGGGTTGAAGCACACATCATGGCACTTCTCTTAATAAATAACAGCCTATTGACTTGCTAAAGAGAAGTTACTGTATTTTTTTTATTTTAATAGCAGTTACATCTTTAAAATGGTTCCTATAGAACATGCCTTGAAAAAGAATATATGTAGCAAACAGCTACACTGGCACATTGTTTCATCTGAGGATGATATAATAATGGAGATTATAAATCCCATTCCAGCATTCTTGAATCAGTTACATTCTTTAGTCCATGAAGAGCAGTGAGTGCTTTTTTTCTTGAGAAGAAAACAAATTGAAAACCTGCAGCTAAATCAGAGAGGAATGCATTACACACAGACCTGCATTAACGTGATTTTGTGGAAATGGCTGGTTTTTAAGGATAGATTGCTTCTCACAGTTTTCCGGTCATCATGAAGCATGAATTCTCCCCCTGATATAGCCAATGCTTGTTACAGATAAGGATACACATTTAAATATAGCTTCTTTTGTTACTGTAAGACATGTAAAATAACAGCTGGCAGGGAGTGTTGATTGCTTTCATGTACTTCTGATAGTAATCTGACTGTTGTCTCTTGTATTTTGAGAACAGCATACTGTAAAGTGGGCCTGGGCATCTGCTATGATATCAGATTCGCTGAGATGGCTCAAGTCTACGGACAGAAAGGTGAGGCTGGGTCACCTAATGGAGCACAGTTAGCCATAAGCCTGAACTGTGCCGAGCCGTTAAAGGGTGGTACATACTGGCAGTGCAAGTGATCAGGCACTCTTACCCACACCAGTAACACCGAATGTTTCTTGTGGCTGAGGGTTTGTTATTGAAATGAGTGTCTGTTCTCCTTGAGCAAATTAACAGTCATTTCCTAATACTCCTTTGCGATGGAGATGGGTATATCCCCACCCTCAGTAATGTATCACAGGGCTTTGCTGACATAAGTAATCACTTGTGTAAACATGGACAGGCTCTGGTTCCATTTTGGGCGATACCATAAGAAACCTTGCCTTGAGTCTCAATGTGAAGGACCACTGTAGGATACATCGTCATCTTCCCCTTAATCATGGTTGGGTTCTAATTTTCTTTTACGAAGGTTGCCAGCTGCTGATCTATCCAGGGGCTTTTAACCTGACAACAGGACCAGCCCACTGGGAACTGCTACAAAGGGGGCGGTAAGAACAAATAAGAGCTTATCCTCCTGTTTCAGAGGGAGCTTTAGCACACAGAACCCAACTCTTCTTGTGTTCCAGATCACACTATGCACCAGGAATGGTGCTGCAGGGCCACTGTGCTGTCAGAGCTCTGCCATTCCTCAAGCCTTGCATGGGACACCAAAAATGATTTTGCTATCAAGGAGAAAAGCAATAAATGCTTATCCTTCACTCCTGTCAGCCTCTATGCAGGTACACCCTTTCAAGGGCCTTTTCCCCATGACTCTGTAAGCACCCCTCACAGACAAATTCTAGACCGAAGAGCTGATAACAGTTTGATAAGTGGTCTAACTACAGGTAGAAATAGACTCTGAGATTCTTGAATGCAGTATTATTTATTCATTTGGTCAGCTTCAATCAACTCTGCTACATTCTAACTGCTTAACTCTGGAGCAGGTGCTAGAGTCTTCAGCTTTTTCTGATCATTATCTCAATTACAATATTGCTACTCCTTAAAAGGACGTATAGCTTGTCCTTCAGAGTGAATTCTTTCTCTTCTGCTTAATAAATTGGTGGTATTAAAAAAAAAAAATCTACTCACTTTTTTCTCCCTTTTCCATTATTTTCCTGTGAACACAGAGCTGTTGATAATCAAGTCTACGTAGCTGCTGTATCTCCTGCTAGAGATGAAAAAGCATCCTATGTTGCCTGGGGACACAGCACTGTAGTAAATCCATGGTGAGTTCAGGAAACAAAACAAAACCAAACACACACCCACACACCCCCCTTTTCTTGTTTAAAAGGTAAGTTTTACCTGGCCATAACTCTTCAGTCCCACATTTCCAACTGCTCTTCAAAATGTCAAGTTCTTGGTAAGAAGTACCCAAGACTTAAGCCTATATTTTCAAAAGCATGCTTTAAAAATGACTGAAAGAGAAGGAAACCAAAACCAGTTTAACAGTATGTATTCTTTTTGGTAGCAAGAAAGCTACTTAATTCTAGCATTTAGCATTAGTTAAGCTGCAGACCTTTTCAACTTGTGCCTGAAGTTCGGTCCATTATGTGCTATGCATTATGGTAATTATCTGTGCAGAACTGAACCATCTTAAATTAATTACTTACATAAAACTGTTCCATTTCTTCAAATAACACTGCTTTGACATAAAAAAGAACAAGAAGAATGTCTTCAGCTAGGCAAGAAACATATCCTGACTTGAGGAGAAGTCACACAGGTGCCCAGAAGGTAAAAGTAACCAAATCTTCAAGCAGTTACTTCTCTTTCAGAGAAATCCAGATGATTTATTCTCTTCCAGATGATTGCAAAGTAAGAAAAGCTTTGTCCGTGTCTTGAGCTTGCAACTTTGTATGATGAAAGCAGTTACAGAACACCTAGTGGGAGACATGATAAATAATATTCAGTAGCTTATGCAGAGTAAAAGTATACTCCTGTTAAAAGCCAGCAGGATCTGAAAGGAGAAGAGGTTAGTCTTTGCCACATGTGGTTGTCCCTGGTGAAGTTGTTTCTTGCCCCTTGAGGTATATTGCATGCTGACATGCACAGGGTCTTATAGTTGCCTTTATCGTGATTCCTGTTGCCTGGAAACACCCTTGTGTTAAGTAAAGTATGCATATGTCACATATAATATGTACCACATATAAAGCCCTAGAAGCCGTTTCTGTCATGCCAGACTTATGAATTATGATGCTATTTCTAGGACAGCCTATCTTTACAGCTGTAGACTCAAGGAAAGAAACTCCACTTTGTACAAACAGCACCAACTGGACCAACATCTTGAGATCTCTTAATGCTGTTAACAAACGTGCTTCATTTTGCAGGGGTGAAGTCATAGCCAAAGCTGGGGCTGAGGAAACAGTTTTATACACAGATATAGGTAAGGGTAAAGGGTTTGGGGTTTGTTCTTTTTTTATTTCCCTGTTTTTTTTCTTGAGCACAGGTCATGAGACTAAGGAGGGACAGTTTTGTAAGTCTGCAGGCTCGCACATGCGATTAAGTGATGCAGTGTCTGATGCCTTCTCCGTTGCTAGATGAAAGCAAGGACTACCCTCTTCCCATTTCCTTCCTTATGAGGAAGCTGCCACCTCAGGAAAGAGCAAAGTTGAGGTTTCCTTCAGCCCTTGCTGCCTAGCTGCAGTGCCCTACAGGCCCGTTTTCCATGAAAGCTGCTCTTTCCCCTGCCTTACCCCAGGGCAAGTCAGGAGTTGTCCTTTTTGACTGTTGTTCTAATAGCTCTTTCTCTCCTTCCCTGCAGATCTGAAGAAACTTGCAGAAATACGTCAACAGATTCCTATTTTAAGCCAGAAGCGTTGTGATCTCTATGGCATAGAGATGAAAAAGTGAACCTCGGTGAATGGGAGGGTGAAGTTGGCAAAATGGCTGCTGCTTTCATCTTTGGAAGGCTTCCTTTATTAGCTGTTCCACAATCTACTGCTAAATGTGCCAGTTTTTTAAAAAAATTAAAAAAAAGGTAAAAAGAAACAAACCACAAAACCCCACAACCACCCAAACCAGCCCAAAAACCCAACCAGCCAACACAAACAAAAAATAATAAAATTTAAAAAACATAAAATACAACTTTTCTATCTCCTCTCATACTCTAGTATTTCATAGTCATTTACAGCTATGCTAAAGATGGAGGTAAAATCAGTTCAACACAATAGTAATAAATATTGCTTTTTACATATCACAGTGTTTTAGTTAGCTTCTAGGGAGTTTTTTGTGTGGAACATAGAAATAGGAACCTTATCCTCTGAAATCAGTCAGCTTTGGCATTATAAACATTTCAGTAAATTATCAAATAATCTAGAAGCATGATTCTTCCACCTCCCTCCTTAGCTGTGTGTTCCTTAAAGTTCCCTGAATGCCCAACATCTATACTTGGAAAACTTACGATTTCATACACTAAGCAAAACAGGCCAAATCCTGCCCTGCACAATTTAGGGGTAACAATCCAAGAAGCTGCCAGACTGGAGTACTACTATAGCAGAATCTGTATCAGGGTTTGGCTCATGTCTTACCTCAAATACATGTATTAAATTCTCCTTACTGCAATTCTTTGTTGCTGAAGTGGTGAAAGTGTCTGTTTTGTTAAAGCAATTCACATGCTGGCACACTTTTGCTCTGTATACTGCTTCTCTAATACAATGTCTGACTAGGTTTTAATTCTGCTGCCTGGCACTCTTCACCTGAAAAGGGGGAGAGGAGTCAAGTCAAAGGGTTAGAAAACTCTGCACTGAATGAAGTCTTTCTGCGCACCATCTTTGAGAAGACAGGTACTTGGTCAGTATTTAAATGCATTATTGCTACTAAGGGCCAGCTACCATGAGCTGCATGGGAAACATTCCTCACATCATTGCTCTTGCTGTGAAGAGACTTAAACTGATTACTAAAGGTGGCTTTAAATACTTAAAACCAGCCTTTACCACTAAGCTTTTAGTTTTTCATCAGCAAAAATGATAAAGCAGTAAGGCTGAAGGAGATTTCAGAATACAAAATGGAGAAGGTTCTGTCTTGGTGTAGCTAACTGCCAGTTTCCCTCAAAAAGATGTTTAGTCATCTTCCTCTTCCCAGAGCTGCTCTCCTGACCTATTTTTTAATGTTCTTTTGGCTTCTCTGGAACAAGTTAAGTCTGTGTTTTAGAGGAAAATTAATGGTTAAATTAAGCCAAACATTGAGGCTTCTTTCCCTTCAAAAGACAAGTTACACCATTCCACACCGTGGCAGTGTCTATACCAGCAGGCATTGTTTGGTCTGTACTTTTTTTGCTGCATTTTGGTGTACATACTGTACTGGAACTCTTAAGAAACAAGCCAGAGAGCATAAAGTGAAATGAAGATTTATTTGTTGAAAAATAAATATCAAAAAAGCAACATTTACCATTTGAGTCAAGTCTCCTGCATTAGATTAGTGCCTCCCACATTCTCAGCCAGTAGCATCCATGATGGTCATCACTGGGCTCCAACTCCTGAATCATTGCAGCTATTCCACATCCATGTTTCTGAACTACTCCATCTGTCTTCCCCTTCCCTCTCCTCTTTATAGTAGTTTAAAATGAGCAGAGCAGGAGCTAAGTACTACCTTTGGAGAATTGTAGTGCAGGATTCTCATGGGCTGACCACTGAATTCTAAAAATGCAAAGTGCAGTCTGTAGAAGCAACAGAATCCTTGGCCTATGCCCTCCTCCCCTGGAATCTCTAGGGGAGAGCGCCTGAGAACGTGTAGTGAGCTACTTCAGTGAACTCATCTGAAGAGGTGACATGAGCTCAATCCTCTTCAGCCTGTCAGAACAGTTCCTAAACACCTTAAGTTTAACAGGATGTTTTAAGGGATCTCCAGTGTGACCCACTCAGAAGCAATACAGATGGGACTGTGAATTTTGTGGGGTTCGATGAAAAAAGTACACTATCAGCTAGGTAATACTTCAAGCAGTCCCTGCTCAATCTTTGTGTTGGTAGAAAACAGGCACTTTAACTATCTGTATTATAAATATGCACCAATATTCTGTAAGTATAGAAAAACAGCCAGTAACAAACCTGAAAGAGCTCCAGAATTTCAGCCTGCAAGAATTTAAAGTCTTTTTAAAGAAACAACAGAAAACACAGTAATGCTTATTGTATCAGGCAGTGTTAATACCAGTGCAGGTGGGAACCTTGGTTAAAGCTCCACCTAAGCTGCTCTCAATGGTTGCAAAATAAGTTACAGTACAGTTCCCTGGTATACGTTAGTTCCCTCTTCACTTTCAATCTACAATTAGATCTTAGTAATTCAAGTCACAATTTCTAATCTCTGCTTTGGCAAAGCTGTCTCCAAGATGAACAACAGGAATTTTATACATTATCAGAATTAGGACACAAGACAACTAAGTGTAGAAGTGACTTCCCAGAGTGCCTGGACTACACCAGGTTTATCCAAGCTTTCACTACAAGCTTCCTATGTTTCAATAGATTTATTTTCTTTAAATAGCAGCATACTTGTTTCACTTTAGCTCTCAGTCCCCACTAGAAGCAGCTTTCTTCAGAGTTCCCATGCACACTTGGCTTCAAGCAAACCCTTAACTGTATCAGCCATTCACTAAGGGGATCCACTGGCACACACAGATTAATGGGGTATCAGCCACAAAACTCCCAGTTTTCCTGGCTGGATTTCCTTTTTCCCCTGTAATATTCAGCTCTCAAAATCATATCTTTGTGGGTAATGGATGCAGTCACAGAGAAAAGACTTGTTAATTCCATCTCTCCTCATTTTTTCTTGAAGGTTGAAGTGGGAGAAGATGAGAGGGAGTCAGTCATCATTATTCTTCCCAGAGTCAGAGCAACCTCTAAGAAGCACAGAGAGCACCACTGCAGAACACTTTCATCGAAACCTGTTCTTATACATGTCAGAGAGAGATACTTGAAGGTAATATTTATTTTTTCAGTTTACAGGTGATACATCATTTACAAAAAAAAAAAATTACAGACAATGCATCCTTTCAGTGCAGTTTCAAACTAGTTCAAGAACAGGTAAAAGTCTGTGATGATTTGGAATGCTAGTGTTCAACAGCACATGCTTTTTTCCCTTAATTGATTGGGTGAGGTAAGGAATGGGGTACACGTGGGTGAGGAGGAAAAATGCCAATGTAAGTAAGGCCATGCGAATAAAAACTCCTCAGGAGGACACAAGTCAGTCTGGCGTATTTTTATTCTCAGGTTATCAATTTAGAGATTGGAAGTTCCAGAAGACAGCTGACACTTGTTATGTGCACTGTCCTTAGAAGCTGCCAATACCTTCCAATGATTTCAATTCTACACCAGTGCTATGATTTCAGATCACCTACTGAGCTAGTTAAAATATAATGATTAAATCTTTATGTCTACTCTCCACCATTTGAATTCTCACTGTAGTTGCTGAGAGAAAGCAAGGTCAAGCTGAAAATACAGCTGCTGCTATGTGGTGGCACAACTAAAGAACAGCAGTTTGACCACAGCATGGTTCATTTCTTTAAAAGCTGAAATACAGTAGACAATTCAGCAGAAGCAAACCTACAATTTCAGGATGGAAAGAAGCCTAAATTACCCTACAATAAATTAAGCTACGTCAGTTAAGTACTGGCATAGGTTGACCCAACCATCAATTCAGGGAGAGGCGAGATGGACTGACTGGCTTCCACAGATCCAAAGATCAACCCAAAGCAGGAAAGCCCTCTGTGAAGTTCACAGCTAGAGGGAACCAGTTTATATCGGTATTTAATGATTTCCTGATCTGCCACTTGCATAACAGTTGCTTCCTCTCTACAGTATTTGCATCTTGGACAAGACAGAGCCTAAGTAACAAGACAAAAAGTACAGATTCTAGATACATTATTTGAAGTTTTAGCCTGTGCTTTGTTCCTTATCTCACTTAATCCCGCAAAGGCTCTGTTACAAGGAGCAGATCAGAACACTGCAGTCGCTAGACTGAAGAGAATTCAAGCAGTAGATTAACTGTTACATTTAAGCAGAAGTGCCAGAGATGACAAAGATTATATGCAAGCAAGACCTTACCTTGGGAGCAATACACCCAGCAGTGCTTTCTGTTCTTTAAAGTCCCTCTGAACCCTCCATAACAATTTCCTGTGACATTCAAGTAAGGACCACAGCACAGGAACACGACCTTTCTTCCAGTAAAACCTGCACTGGAGCAGTGTTACCTGACATCTTTCCCCAGCCAACCTATTTACTTGCTCTCCAATATAGTATGCTAGGGCTTTCTGGGGTGAGGATACGGACTATCAAATTAATTCCCTAATAGCTGCCACAGGACTATTTCTAAGTAAGGTGTGCAGAGACTGGGAGGGGCTTTAAGGGAAGATTGTGCATGCTTGCATATATTTACAGGGATTCTCTCCACATCTGACTTAAAAAAACCCTATTATTAAACAGTTTGAAAATTATTTTTTTCCTTTTTTGCAAAATTAAAATCAACCCTCAAAGATTAACTGCATATAAAAAAGAAACCTATTTTACAGCACTGACTAGTATTACCCTTAAAATCAACAGGAAAACCCCCAACATGCTGTTATATTGGTAGATAAAGCAAGAATTGCCCACAACATAATCACCCAAAATGAACCAGTTGTCAAGTTTTTATTTGCATGGCCAAAGTATCTTCCTTTTGTTCCCCTGCAACTTCATTTCCCTTAACACGCCTTAAAGTTTTACTGCAGAAGGAACAAGACGCAACACTGCATACTTCCTTGAACAATCAATCCCACAACACCTAAACATTTAACAGATGTAGCAAATGACAACACCACGAACGGGAAAAAACTAAGTTCCACCATTCAACACGGTCTGCAACAGCATCTTTAGGGCTGGCCGAAGTGGGCAACTTCACTTTAGAAGGTCATTTCCTCCTTGTTTTTTTACAGTGTTGGTGGTTTCAATCCATACTTCTTTGCAACTTCTGTCTGGGCATAGGCAGCATCACAGAGTGAGTAGAGGTGGGCCATCTCCATTTCAGATTTGGCCAGGTTGATAGCTTTGTTGAACATTTCAATGGCTTTATCCAGATTACCCCTGAAATAAACGAAAATGTAGTCCAATTAAGACCAGCGTAACAAACTTTTCATCCCTACAGCATCTTTTTTTCCTCTTACACTCTCCACTACTAACAGTTTAAAATGACTTTAGGAGGAAGCACCACATGAACTTGTGATCATGATGAGCAAACTGAGAGAAGTTGTTACCAAGCCTAAGCAACTATGACAGCTGTTAAATAACTTTCCTCCTGAGAGCCCCCATGGGTGGTACTGTGGGATAAAATGTTCTCCTCAGGACACCAAGTTTGCAAAAAACACTGATGGAACAACTAAGTAAACTCTCATCCCCCTTGAAAAAAGAGTATGTATACTTTAGAGGAAAACTAGCACACAGACAAGAGCTCATATTATTTGATTACAAAATGCTTGCAAAATGTGTCACAGGAACAGTTTACAGTTTAAGTGTCTATCCTTTTGATGGCTAGACATGTAAAAAACCCACACAACTACACTTTCAGCTACACCTCAAACTTTTGCCTAACTGTAATACTCTGTTACAGAATAGTGCATTAGTCTTTCCTCTTTACCCAGTGAACTTGTGAACTGCAGTCCTGTTAGAACTAAACCCAAATTGTCAGCCTTGAGAGTACAGCTCGGGATCCTCGGTACAAATGGTCCACTAAGATTGTGTTTAAACACTACATGAGGCACACAGGAAGCCTAATGATTAAGGAAGTCACTTTAAATGCAGGAGGTATGTATTTAAACGGTCAGAGAGTCATTTGCATGAAAACAGTGAACATGGGAACTTGTCCAGATCATAAGCCATAGAGAAAGAAAGGCTTTACCCAAGAGTTACAGAACAGAAATCAGGACTCCAGATAAGAGCTAGCCTTGCACAGCACTCGGGAGAAGCCAGAATCACGGAAGATCCCATGTTGGAAGAGATCCATAAGGATCACTGAGTCCAAATCCCTGCTCCTTGAAGGACTACCTAAAACTAAACCGTATGACTAAAAGCATTGTCTAGATGCTCCTTGAACTCTAACAAGCTTGGTACTGTGACCACTTCCCTGGGGAGCCTGTTCAACTTAAAATCCATAAGGATATCTAAAGGACTACTGTAAATTCAAAAACAACTGAGAAAGCTAAACATTCCAATTCCAACATTACCTTTGCACTTCAATAGTTCCCATGGTCTCATATGCAAAATCACATTTGTTATCGATTTCAATTGCCTTGCTTATGAGTTCTAACCCTTTGTCTAAATCTTGCTTCCACTGGAGCTGAAGTAAACTAGAAGAGAAAGGGAAGTCAGAACAAACTTCACATACGCTTCCCAAAACCCTCATCATATAAGCAAAAATAAAATCCCAACTGTATTTAAACCTAATGCAGGGTACCAGTAACTTCATGGCTTTTAGAAACACGTATGTGAAAGTCAATTTCAATAGGCGATGTTCAATGACTCTAAAGAAAGGCTAATTCCTCTCGAGAAGACTGGTTACAAGTTAATTTATGAAAGAGAAAACTTCAGTACAAAGTGAAATTAAGATAGGGCTAAAGTAGAAGCCAGATATACTTCAAGTAGATATGCAATTAGGAATCAAACTAATGAAACTTCCCTGAAACTTATTTCCAGTTTAGTCAAGAGAAACTATAGAAATATATTTAACAATACTAAGTTGTTTTCGCAACAAAACATTCAATTCAGGTTGATTCATCTAAACATGCCAACTGGCCTTAACCAAAAGGACTGCAAACTCAATACATACCCTTTATGAACATATGTAGTGGCATTGTCTGGCTCAAGGTCAATGCATTTATCATACATTTCATCAGCCTTGCCAAACTGCTGTTGATCAGTTAGTGCCTGCATCAGAATAGAAACTGGTATGTCAAAAAGCAGCCAAAACATGCACTCTGTGGTAGCTAATTCTAATTAAAACCATATTGACAATGCCAGATTAGAGATAGTCTCTATCATTAAGCAGGCCAGGCACATCAGTTACGAGAGTTAAGTTTCAAAATTCAGTGCCCAGCTTTAAGTGCACAAATTACTGACCACAGTACCAGCTGTAATGTTACACAAGCAACATGCTAAGTGTACTGCAAGTAAAAACCATTCTGAAAATCTGTACCTGCAAGTCTCAACCTCTTCTTTTCTCAAACAACTGTTTCAAAAGGAAATGCATCCATACTTGCCTACCTACTTAAACTTGGAAGATCACATGCTCCATACTAGAACCAGAAGTATGTTTTCTTATTGAAGAAATTACAGTCTCCAATACAAGTGGACTCTGAACATTGGTACTGAACTCTGCTTGACCAGTACATGTCACTCACAGCACATGAAACTGTTACCCTAGCACCACACATTTAATTCCCAAATTACCTAGACAATCCCTGACATCTATCAAGCGAGATGCCACGCACATGCAGGAATTCAAAGGGAAGTGAATGGCAGAACTCTTGTCTCCTAATAACCACCCTTGACTCTCATCACTTATATTCTGCTCTACTGATTCCCCCTCTACTTCCTATACCCCCAAACACCACACCCGTAAGTTCAGGTATCTTATTAAAGCATCACATATTAATCCCAGAACTTATATGTAAAAATCTTCATATATTATTTGAAGAAATGCATGTTATCAAAGTTAAAAGGTGCAAGAGAATGCAGCATTTTCTTTAAGACAGAGACAAATATACCTGAGCATAGAGTGCATAACCTTCAGCACACTTTGGAAAGTTTTTAATGACATCTTCAAAGCCTTTCATGGCTACTTGCACAGGCAAAGCATTACTTCCTGTATAAGCCTGGCGATACTATTCAAAAGAAAATTAAAAAAGAAGGAAAAAGTGAAACACCACCACAAAAACAGGCTCATCAGACCTCTACCCACTCTCCCATGAGATGCATGCATCGTAACAATTACAAGTTCCAGAAAGTGACATGCCTGTACATCTACCAAATCTGGTTTCAGGAACCTACCATATATCCAAGTCTGGTATAGTGGACTTAGAGAGGAGAAAGGGTGAAAGACAGAAGCCATAAGGCCTGATCTGCACACAGAGGTACTGTACTAGCTTCAAATAGGGTTGTTTTTTTTTTTTTCCCAAGTTCTTGAAGATGACAATTTTCCACATTAACACTTAATTTAGATTTCATGTGATACCATTAGAATGATCTACAATTAGAATGATCTACCATAAAACTGGAAAAATTATCTACCCTTTGAATAATGAACAGTTCAAAATGAAAGCAGCAAAACCTTACTCCAACTGAAGAAGCTGTTGCATATTTTCCCTACTTTATTAAAGATATATTGTTTGTTGCCCTATTTTTCTGTTAAGTTGGAATAAAGCAGAGAAACACAGTATGTTTTACAGAAAACAAAAAGCACCCAGATAACCAGCATGTTACCTACCAGAGCAAAACACTTCTGTGCTTGAGCCAAGGCAGAATCGGGTCGCAAACGGATACATTCATCAAAGTCTTCCACAGCTTCTTCAATTTGGTCAAGCAGGATTTTCAGCTAGCCAGAATGAAAGAAAATCCTATTTCTGCATTTAACCTGTGCTTCATACATGTAAGTGATAATTCAATTATCATTAGTTACTCTTTTCGTCTCCAGGTGCAAACTGCCTAGAAACCTGCAAAAACCATGACTAAAAATCACAGCCATAAAGTAACACAGCCACCAGTGAAACAGGCTTCACACACAAAAAGGCAATGTGCATGTGCAGGGAACAAAAATGCTTGCATTTTAGGCTGTTGCAATTACTGCTTTAGCATTATGTCCCGTCTCCAAAACTATGCTGTATTTTCCCAAGTTGCTTTGCTTCACTGTGGTTAAGGCCCATGGACTATTTGTATGTCATAACATTTTTGCTTTCCCAGCTTGCATTTCAGCTTTTTTTTTTTTGGACATTCTCATTCCTCCACAAGGGAGGAGCTCACTTCATCATTCTTTCACTTCACTGTCAAGCTCCTGTAAAACACCAATTTGCAATCTGCAGAAAACTTTAATTCCCCTCAATTACCACATAACACCATTCTTATTTCTGAGCATTAAAGAGATCTAATGAATTCATTCAGAGAGGCACTCGAGCCATAGAAGTCTTCCTTATGAATACGATTTAGCACATCTGCATATGGCAGTGTTTGCTCTTTTATTCCATCACCTTTTATATTACACTTCTGTGGAAGCAGGCCTCTCTGTGTTCAGAAGTTAGTCAAAGACACAGCAGCATCACAAGCCAGAGAGGGACGAGCTGAACAGACGCAAGTCTAGGCCACAGTGCTAGAGACACTAAGTTATCAAAGAACACATCTGCTGTAACAAAGCTTCCTTCTATGCAGATGCTGCTCTGACATATCAGGTCCCTTCCCTGAGCAACTTGTATCTGCTGTAAATGTATGTAAGGCCTAGAACTTTTAAGTCAGTTTGTATTGAGAGAGGGCAGAACCTCTGTTATTCTGCATTTTTCCTACAGCTATAGGAGTAAACTGTCTGCCTGACCAGAACCAGCAAATAAGACTATGTGTTTATTCTGCAACAGTCTCAAATTGGGAGTTCATGGTTTTCTGCCACAAATAGTATAAAGTGTCTCCAATGATATACAGATCTTTATTTTTTATTTTAGTATCCATTGAAATATTCAGGTACTGGGACGAGATCTCTAATGTGCCTTACTTGTCCTCGATGGTGGTAAACATCTGCATTCTGAGGATCAATATCAGCAGCCATGTTGAAATCTTGAGTGGACAACACAGGCTGCTGCTGCTGCATATACATACTTCCTCGTTTGATCAGAGCATTAGCTCGGAGCTGTAAAATAAGTTCAAAGAAACATTAGCCACTCCAGCATTCCCCCAGATTTAAGGCTTTGTTACAATTACAGTAGATTTTTCATCATTTGACTCATTTCTCCTACTGACAGATTTCACTCATTCTAAGCAGGAGTAAATTTCATATTGAAACTAAATGAATCAACTCCCTTGCTTAATTTCAAATATGTCAGTCTGTGCTTCCATCTCAGTGGACTTTCAAGCCCCCGAAAAAACTTTCATCAGACAGGTTCCCTATACTTAGAACTACACCAACATTTTGTGAAGCAGTTCAATATGCAAGTACAATTAACATTTTTCTCTTATCTATGAACCAATATTTTGGGCTGGGTAAGCCTCCAGTTCATTGAACCTCCTCTGTTCTTTTGCTTCTGCTACTTAGCACAGCTGTCTCAGAAAAACCAACAAGTCTTTTGAAAAAAATAAGACAAAGCAGTAAATAAACCAGAACACTCCCATTAAAGTATTTGAAAATACTCTGAAAAACAACTTCTTGCACTATAATAAGTTTATCATATAACTTCTACATTTTCTCAACCCAAACTATAATACAGATGTGACAGATTCTTACCTTCACATTCGCATCTTCCATGCTGATGACCTGATCTAGGTCTGGTTTGGCAGCATTTGCATTGCCAATAAGTAAGTAGAAAGTAGCTCGCAGAAGCAAAGCTTCTGCCATGTATTTTCCTTTTGCTTCAATTTCTTTTGTGCTTTCACTGATAATTTTGTCATAGTTCTCTTCTTCCATATATTGTTTTGCTCTCAAATAGCCAGAGCTGTAAATGATGTAAGAACAGTCGTGTATATATACACACATTCACTGAACACTGCAATTTCAATTCAGATTTTTCATTTAATCATAACAAATACTAACTTTTGCTATACTCAGTTACACCACCAGCATAATAAATAAAGTTACAAATATTCTTGGATGAGCCATCACAGAATAAAAACAATTCAGACAAAGAATGGCCAAACTGCATTTGAAATAATGAATAAAAAAAAAAGTTTTAAAGCTCTTGCACTTGAGCTTCATTTGTCCCCTGAAATTTTATTTCATATTAAGGGCAGCGATAATCTGCTTTGAAACAAGAGGGCTGAAATGGAAATCCAGGGCAGAAAAGTTAAACATCAAACCTAGCAATGTGCTGTTTATACATGGAAGGAAGGATTTAACAGCAAAATTTATGGCAAGCACTGCCTTGTCCTCAGCGAAGTGTTCTGTATTCAGTGAATCTGCCTGTAGGTAAGGACATTCTATTTTACTTTAAATAAATAAATAAATAAATCCTAGCACTGTTTGTAAGGGTTTCCATCCTGACAGCAGTGATATCTTTCAAAACTAAACTGGAAAGCAGCATAGTAAGTTAAAGCACCATTCACAAAGTCCTCAAGCGCCACTCAAAAAACAAAAAAGCTCAAGCTTTTCTTTGTCATAACAAACCTCTCATTTATATGCATTATGATTCCAGAAAGTTAAAATGCCCTTTTAGCCCAAGCTGCTGTAAGTTCACAGTTTTAATTAACAAAGACCCTTTTCCTAGCTTGTCTTCTCCCTTCCAATCCAAACACTAACTTGCTCTCTTCCTTGGAAACTCTCCTTCAGTATAAAGCACCCCTTTCTCCAGAAGCATCATTCAGTACTCTTTAGTCCTCCCATATCCTAAAATTTGCTACGATACTGTTGTAAGTATTTAGTATATCTCCCCAATCTCATTGTCCTTTGTCTATTTAGTAGAGTTTTGGAACTAACCAAACAGCTTTCATAAAAGTTTCATTTTTAATACTGATCTCATTTCATAGGCTCACTTTATTACCACAGGATTTCCCATGCCAAGTACTATAAAAACAAGAGCAAGTTACACTGAGCAGAATGTAAAAATCACTGCAAAATAAATTCCAATACCAAACAACTCCCAACTGTACTATACACTCACTTTTCTTTTACTTCAGAAGCCTCTCCCTCCTTATCCTTATCTTCATCTGATTTCTCACCCTTAAGCAAAGGTTGGGAGATTATATCATCTGTGAAAGAACTGAAGTACGATTTAATGAACTGTGGTGAGGGCATCAGAGGCTCACGATTCTGAAACAGAGAAATGTAATTTAAAGTCATTAGATGATAAGGTCAGATAGTAAATATATGGCAAAGGATAAACAAATATGATTATAAAAATATCATTCACGAAAGAACCTGTGTTTGACTTTTTACTCTCAGTTGATAGTCTGATACTTTTGATTTGACAGTTTGACATTTAGCAATTATTTAAACTTCAGATCACAACACAACACCCATCACCACTAGAAATAAACAGAGATATTCAAGAGGAGGGAGATAGTAAATTTCTGCATATGTGGCCAGAAATTAAGACTCTTAAGAGTATCATAAGACATTGGGTAGATGTACTAAAGCAGTATGTGTGCATATAAATTAGGTGAAAAATGTGAGCTGGCAATTTCAGTATGAGCCTAAATTCAAGTAGATTCTGAATGAAATTTGCCCTTTTCCTCCAGCTTGCCCAAGAGGAGCTGCTATTTATTGTTGCTATGAAGACTAATAAGGCAATATCCTAATTTTATATGGAGTTTGGCCCAGATACCACACATTTTACTTTAAGTCCCAGAAAGAACATCTCTCAGGTACAAAATCCTTTCTACAGCCAATAAACACTCCTTGCTCAAAACAAACACTGCATATGAGAATTACAATTCAGTCTCTCCTGCAAGAAGTGCCTGAATGTAGTCTTCTCTATTAGTTCTATCATAATCCTGCCTATCTGAAACATGCCTATTTTGTGATGCTACCACAACACACTAATAGCACAATTCTTTTTGTTACCTCAACAGCACACATTTATGTGAGTTTCTATAGGAAAGAGATTCAGCATCTCAAACCCAACATCTATTTTAGTATTTCAGCCACCAGCACAAAAAGCCAAGCAAGAATATTTTAATAACAAGTGAGAATGTTTTAATACCTATTCCAACTTTTTTGTAAACCTACAGCCACTTAAAATGACTGCTCCTTGCTACCCCTGTATTTGCATAGTTCTCTTTTCTGCAGTTTACAAACATTAACACACACACACACACACACACACACACACCTGAGTGCCAAAACAAAAAAGTAGAAGTATGAGGACCTATTCACAGAAATAAAACAGAAACAGCGACAGACTTGGACAAACTGAGTGTCAGAAGTAATCTGTAGTAGTTAGCAAAGGAAGACATATTTCTCAAGACAGAATTGGGAAGTCTGACCACTACTAAAAAGATGTGACTTCACACTACATCATTTTTAATTAAGCAGTGCTTTTCTTCCTCTTTTAGAAAAGCCACCACCCCACCTTAAAAGAATGTTATTTTACCACTTTCTAAAAGGTAGGAATTCTGCTGTCAATCTTTCCTACATGAAATTTCTATTTATTAAACTAAAAATAACCTGGGTGCAAAGTCCTCAATCATAATTCTTTTCATTGTAAGTTATTCCTTACATATGGAATCAATATTTTTATGAATTTTTTATTATGATGTATAAACCTTCCTATCTCAACACACATCCCTAACTCAACCACCTGATATGCAACTGAACATTTGACTGCTGCTGTTCCAACATATCCTGTTTCCATTATGTTGCAAGTCTAGAAAAGCCCCACGCTGGGCAGCACATCAACTCCAGGTCTGCAGAATGTCATAATAAATTTGATTATTAAAGGAAAACAGTTATTAGGAATAGACATCTCTACTGAGGTTTAAAAAACTTTGGACAGGTCCCAAAAGAAAACAACATTGATACAATAGTAGCCTTGTACAGAACTGTGTGATTCTTACTCTTCTACAGATGAAGATGGTGACTTGCTTAATAGAGCACCAACAGAATGCCAACAACCAACATTTCAACAAGCAGTCAGGTGATACCAGAATTTGTCAGCAATATCATAAGAGCTACCTTGTATTTCTCTTTGGCCTTTTCTTTTCCAAGAAGTTTAAGAACTTTATCAGCTAATAACATGCTCTGCTGGTTTTGGAAGGCTTCTAAAATGCAGACTGCAGTGACATCTAGGAAACAAACAAAAAAAAAAAAAACACAAAAGTGAGATTAAAGATAAATTCTGATAGCCACTAGAGTACACTAAAATGTGCCACTGTTAAAATGAGTCTGCCAAACTAATACATGTCCTATTCCAGGGTAGAAGCCTCCGCTTCCAATTTGCTGTATTTACCATGTTTTCCAAGATATAAATTTGTAACCTAAATGATCTCGTGATAAAAGGACTTCATGACAGTGAATTAAAGGAACTGCATTTATTTTTATCTTAATGGTTTTATCTAGAGACAAACACACTCTGATGAACAGTGAAAATGTGCACCTCCAGCTGAGGCTCTTACCATTCTGAAACTCTGAGGACAGTAATTATGTTCATCTCATGGTTGCGTTACAAGTGCTAACACAGCTTCTCTTCTGAGACTGGTCCTAACTGTCTACTCTTAAAATTCATATTCAGTCCCATTACATCTTGCTTCTTCCTCAGTTTAAGAAATCTTCCCGCTCGTTCACTTCCATGTCATTGGAATGGACCAAGTTTAAGAGAGATAACTTGCTGCCTGGTTTAAAGTGCTAGGCCATATTGCATCACTTTCAGTCACATACAGAAGCCTCTGCAAATGTTAACCCATTGCTACCTGAATCATGCTTTGCAGTGTGAAATGTGCTCTTATGGCACATTAACATTATTTCTCTGGATTCCCAAGTTAATGCGATACTACCACTGATTTTTCCTGTTCAATTTTCACTTAAACATCAGTGAAGATGAACAGAGTTTGGACTTAAAACTCAAAAAGCATACTGTTTGAATACATTTGAGAAACAGGTGTCTTACTCTGGAGTTTTAGCATAGTTCTTGTAATTCTATGCTGCTGTACTATTACACCATCATTTACATATAAACTCCCTGCAACTCTGGAACAGACAGCAAGCACACTGGAGTCCCCAGGAAAACACACTGCACTCATAAAGACTGCAGTGACCTAAGCAGTCCTTTTTCCCTCGCTATGGTCTTACAGGGCAGAAAGACATTATGCCAGAAGATAAATAAATACATAGATAAATAAAATGTCCATATCTTATTTACCATCTAATTTAGCAGACCTGATTCTTAGCTCTTGCACATACTTAACAGATCGGATAGCCAAAGCACTGCCTTATTTTCTGTCCTTCTTTCATAGTGAGCACAAATGAAAATTTCATTTGCCTTTTAACCTTACAACAGCAGGAATTACTTCATTCGATGAAATTTAAAAGGGTCCTTTCAAGCTGTGTCCCTTAGTTTAAAAGGGCCCTCAGACAACACACCTGACCTGTAGTTCTCCTTAATTTTCATGGCTTTTCAGTCACATTTTCCTGATCAAAACATACTCTGTTATGAATAGTTTCTGGAAGGATCTGACAGTTTCTACCAAATACATAGTGGTAAAAGTAAAGTAAAAGTAAAGTAAAAGTAAAGTAAAAGTAAAGTAAAAGTAAAGTAAAAGTAAAGTAAAAGTAAAGTAAAATGTTAAATCTGTTCCAATTTTCATTACAGTTATACATCAAAACAAAATGCTAATTAAACTGTTTGCCCTTTAATACCTGCCAATGCATTTAAATGACTGCAATAGTCTCGGTTTTGACCATGTATCTCCACCTGCAAAACCAACTTGGTTTCTGCAGTAATATTGCTTTGCTAAAATAAACAGGGAACAAAGTTTGCTTACTGTACAAAAGTAAACAACTGCTGTCTCCATTATCCACTAAGCATGTTAGATGAATTCTATTCTAAAGTGTAGGCGCATCCTCAAACATAAGACCTTGAGTGGCAACAGTAACATCAATTTCTCAGCAGCTATTTCAGATATAAGCAGATGAGAGCTTGAAAACTGGGAAAAGATTTCTACTGACAAGCAAATAAAATCTATTTGCAGTAGCTATGAATGGTTTTAAATAAATCTGTATTACTGTAGTTACAGAAGTAAAAAAAAAAAAAAATCCTAGAAGTTAACCTCCAAAGCACCTGAGCTAACTGCACTTTTGAAGTATACACATCAAGAGACACTCACCTTCTAAACACTCCTTCTTATTGTCTAGCTTCTCATGAGCCTTTGCACGTCTGAAGAGAGCTTTTACATATTTAGGATTAAGCTCAACAGCCTTTGTGCAGTCTTGTGCCACCTCTGTCCATTTTTGCTGTGGGTAGAAAAACAACGCAGTGAGACAGGCCCTACTCAGCTGCATTATATTAGCTTTCCACTACCAACTCCGAGGTCATGCCACCTGATAGTATCATCAATTCCCAGGGCCCTGGTTCTGCCTGCTTGCTCCTATTTCTACAAGTTTCTCAGTAAGAAACTGCCAGGCACCACTGCAAGCCACCTGCACCAGAACAGCCCTAAACCAGAGAAGGAATTCCTACAGAAAAACAAATCTAGGCAGTTGCACAAAGCATACGGGATAAGACAATGAGCCAATTTGAAGAAAAAAGATTTAAACATAATGAAAACCAACAAACAAGTTCAACAAAGTGCTAAACCACTCTAAAAAAAAAAAACAACCAACCAAAAAAAAACCCTTGTTATTTCAATTTACTACGCTATGTTACTATAAATGGATGACGAATGAACATGTAGCAGTTGAACTGATCAAGGATATTAAGAATTAAAATTTCATTTATCTTAAAAATTGATTATTAAAACACACTTTTCTAATAACTTTAAAATAAAAGAACCACACACACTTGGGACTCTTATGGCAGGAATTAGTTATAAGTAGTAGTTGATTAGACAACATCTGTTTTGTCTGTCCTGTAACTTTCAAGACTAGATTTCTCTAATCACATAGTCTCTTACTTGATACTTCATACTTTACAAAGCCAATTTTTCCACTCCTTTATATATATCACCGACTTGACCTCATAAGCAAATCTAACAACACTGGCTGACTTCTAAAACTAGTATCAAGTATACTTAGCTATCAAGTAAATGTTACTTCCACACAAGCAAAACTTAGGCTTTAGCAGAATTTCTGGGATATTTATTTTTTAAGTAGCATCCACCCAAATATTTGGCCTTTCACCTAACTTTTAACCTAAGTTAAAGATACAGTCTAGTATAGAGAAGCAAAATTAACTTGTATGCAAGAAAACTGTTCCACAGGATAAGAAATCAAAAACTTGTCTTACAAGAAAGGGACATGTAAGAATTATATAACATAGACTGAGAATAGTTAAGAGTTTTATTTGTACATGAAAAAGCATGATGAGCTAGTGAAAAATAACTGCAAGACCATCTTGTGAAGGCAGCAGATATCACCACCTGGGATCTTTCAGCGGACAAAAGTGACAAAATACACAATTCATACTGAAATTTTTTTAAATAAACACAATTCTCTTTGATTTCTTACCAGTTGTTCATATGCAGCAGCTCTATTTTGATAGAAGGTAGAAAGATCAAGGTTTTTCTCAGGAGGGCACAGGCTGATTGCCTCAGTATAACACTGAATAGCTTGCTCATACTTTCCTGCTTTAAAGTATTTGTTTCCTTTGTTCTTAGCAGCTTGGGCTCTATCAAGAGGGCTCTGAAAAAGGAAGTAATAGGACAGTTCAAATAAGAAAAGCATCACTGCACACAAGCTATGCACTGATCTTCAAAGATATACAATGGATCTGAGCAGTAAACTCTAGCCTAGACTTCTAAAAATCTCACTCCTCCCATTTCCTGGAAAAACACAACCGATTTTCTTTTGCAAGTATATCAGGAGACATCAACTTTTCAAAAGATTCACTACAATGGTATTAATGCAGTAATTTCTTTTTGGAAAGCTAAACTGGTTTTAATCTTACCTGACTGGTGATCAGTAGAACCAATAAAGATATGTTATTTCTCCAAAGACTAAATATGAGAAAACAACAAAGCCCTCCAAGTAATTCAAACAGGAAAAGTTTCCTACTCAAATACACAGAGCTTATGAGACCAGAGCTGACTGAGAAGACTATGAATTAAACATGGAAAACACTCTGTGGAAAACCTACTAAGAAAGAAAAATAAAACCTGTAAGGAAAACAAAGCTGTTCTGCCTTTTATACACTAGACAAACTAACTTTACAGCTAATTCCTCTACGGCTTCATACAACCAATACAAAGTGCTGGATCATCACAGTCATTCTTAGCTGCAGATGGAAAACTTTGCTAACTGGCGTATGACCCTGCTAAATGAATCTACATTCTGCACTGCCTGTTGATCATCTGCTTTACTGCAAAAACTAGCATTGCTACCTGTAACCCCTAGATTGACAAAAACCAGTTATCGAATATTGTGGTTTATACTGAATTAGATGGAAAAACTTCTCTTTATCAAAGGGGTGTGAGCCACACTCCAGAAATATAGAGCTGCAAAACCACTTAATATATACCTTCTGTATTTCTGCTCCTCTTTGATAGCCTAGATCTAAGGATCAACATTTTGGGGCAGTTCAAGCTAACATGCCAGACCAAAATGAACAGAGGTATGAACACGTCATCCTACCAACCCCTCTGAGGGAAAGAATACAAACTGGGGGCAGTAATGCCTTAAATAGCTGCAGAATTCATTACATCTCACCTGTTGAATGACATGCACTGAAAAGATCATCTGTAACTTGCTGGCAATTGCCAATCCTGCTCTTTAATCATACTTCTGCTCCTCTCTCACCTTATCCACTATCAGCATCAAACTACACCCAGATTACAATTAAGACAAACCTGAAAGCATCTTTGCATTTCATCAGCCTGTTTATACTAAAGTCCACTCATTCCATGCCAGCCTGAGCATCTTTAGCAACTAAATGATTTTTAAAACTAAAAACCTGAATGAAACCCAGGAGTTGCTGTACAGCCCCACTTTTAAGGCCTAGTTTCCAATCATGGAATGAGAGGATCAGATAACGGATACTGTCATTAGTTTTTAAATAAAAATAGGCATCCAAATAGAACAAAGGCACTCTTGAGCAGAGACAAATGAAACCATCTAAGGGAGGGAATTTCTTAAAAATTCCTACTGCCAGAAAAGTTCTTCTCACATGGGTCACCCATCACTGGGCTTGTAGGAAGTCAGTCTGCACATCTCCATTATTCACAGAACAAGATAATCAGCATGGCTTTTAGATTTTTGGGGGGTTTTAAATGATTTAGATTCAAACTGATAAAAGATTATTTACTGTTTTCACACACAGTGTGTAACTCTATGGATACGCAGATCAGAATTAGAGTGTAAATATTTTTACTGACAGCCAAGTAACTATGTATTTGATAAGCTGTTTCTCTAAAACACAACCCAAGTCTGCAAATGTTACACTTATTTCAGTATGTCTTAAATTTAGCTCCTTATACAACAATGGTTCTTTTAACTAAGGGAAGGGTTAAGCATATGCAGCAAACTTAAATGCACTAAAGTCAGCTTTATTTTTCCTTTTACATTTCTACAGCAAACCACATTAGCAACGTCCTTCTATAATAATATACAAAATTCAGCGCTGTTTAAACAATGACAGCTTCTGTAATTAACAGATGCAATTTGACTTCCCAACCTCTGTGAGTCATCCATAGACACAGTTTTATCATCAGCACTTAACTGGTCCAATAACACCAGTTGACTGTACTTTTGAAAAGCTGCGCTTACAGGAGACAGAATCTGAAAAGTAATTCAGCTCCTCCCAGTATAGTAGCTATGCTAAGGGCTTCTGTCAACACATCAGTCACAGATCACACACTTGGTCAGTGCATCTATGCCAGGAGAATCCCCTACTGCAGGCACAGCCTGGGGAAAAAATGTGAGGCCTCTAAGGCATGTAAAAGAAAACCTTGAACTGTATGTAAAATAAGTCTGAATAAAGAACAATGAAGATTTTAGACCCTATGTATTTTCAAGACAAACAAACAAAAATAATCAAAACAGTGAACAGAGCATCAAATGGATACAAAAGCTGATTTAATGAAATGCACAAAAATGTCTGAGCCCTAAGTTGTATTTATGAGTAAAAGCATAGTCACCTGACACACATACACACAGCTGTTGGTAGCACATTCGTTACTGACCTATATGTTTTATTCTAAGAGACTTCCCTCTTATGTTCAGACTGTGAATCAGTGGCTTTAACCCACTGTAGATATTTGTATTTGAAATCCAAATTTAAAAAAATAACCCACCACATTAGGAGAGCAGACCAATACAATGCAGATAGTTAAAAGTAAGACATTTCAAGGGTGGTATTTTTGATCAACAGCCTTATTAATAACATCCATAACTAATAAAATATATGCGGAAACATGAAATCTACATGGCACCACCACTTTGCGTATGAGGAACGGGAAGGCAACCCTCCACACATGCATAAAGCAGCCAAGGGAACTTGTAGCCACATTCAATTTCCTGGTGCAGCCATATTTTGACCAGATAGACAATTATCTCATGTAACCAGCCAAATCTGATATAGTCTTCTACAGTTTTCCTAAGCAATATTTCTCATTTCTTCATAGTATAAGCAGTGACACTCTTCAAGGTACTCTCTGTCATACACTCAACCATATCCATATTCTTAGATACACAGAGTCTTCCAGCAATTTAATTAGTGGTCCAATGTGAAAGAGCTAGACACACAATATTTTACATCAAGTGCTGTATAACTGGTTTAATTGTTTGAAGTTCCTGCTTTTGGTACAACTACAAAATAACTACACACCACTTGAAAGTACATCCTTCAATTCAGAAATGCAACCAAGAAACCCAGAGTTAACGTATTAATAGCAAAGTCACTGCAGCTACACAAAGGTCATGAGCAGCCTGCAAACCAGAGCTCACATATAGCAAGTGCACTACCATAAATATGCCATATGCTTTTTGCAGCCACAAGCCAAAGTTACGACAGTAAACAATGTCTGAATTTGTCCTCTATACACCACTTGCTCAATACTGTTGCCCATGAAGGAACAAATCACTGTCTTCAAGTAACTGCCTCCAGGTCCTGCATAGCTTTTGCAACTCACTAGGCTTCCAGGAATGCCTGAGAATACCTATGACTGTGCCACCCTCCCTGCCACTGCTGCTGTCTGCCCACCTTGGTCACACTAATCTCCATCAATTAAATGATCCAGGTTAAACCTGACCTTCTTCCAATCTCTTAAAGTTGTTGGGTTTTTTGGTTTGTTTGTTGGGTTTTTTTTTCTCCCTCTTCTGATCATTTCAGATGGGAAGTTTATGCCATGATCTGACAGAGCATTTCAGGTGCCTCACAACAACGGGGAAGACAATGCAGGTACATCCTACTGGGATATCAAAGCAAATCAGTTTGCCAAATCCATGTCTGTAATATTTGTCAACTGTAACCTCACCTCAGTAATAGAATGTACCTGTGACCACAGATGTGTGGAAAGTGCATCTTTCATTCCCTGGCAAATATTTCACTTCGAAAAGATTCGGACTGTGTTTCCTTAAAACTTTGCTGTATTCTCAGACTAACATGCTACAGATCACAAATTTCCTTTTCAAAATACTATTTCTGGAAGCAACTTACTCATCACTATTCTACACCTCAGAAGCAGAAACACATTCACCCAACAGCAGCACGTTGTCAGACCCATACTCACCTGACTGATGTACACTTCATGACAAGATGTGTTCAGTAACGTGCTTTTCCAAGTACCAGTACCAGGACTGGAACAAACACACATACACACTCTGAACAAAGTACTACCAAAGGCAGCAAGACGAGAAAAAACCCGGGAATGTTGTAACAGCAGGTGGCTAGACCCCCGCGGTTACACGAGCCGCCCTCCCCGCTGTTTTACTCTGGGCACGAAAAGGATGCCGCCCGAGCTGCAGCATGGCTCTATCCCCTCACTGACGTCCCCCAGGGCCTGTATCCCGACTCTTGACATCCGCTTTTTAGACGGAGTCAGTGGCCTGGTCTATCGGACTCTGCCGCCCGCTGACCAGAGACGGGCCGCCCCCCGATCCCATCGCCGACAGAACACCCACCCTCTAGCCCCCCGGGGGCACAAGCCGGCGAAAACAGGTCCGGCCCCCCCACGCCCGCTGAGGGCGGCGGAGGCAAGCCCC